>CAUYQG010003597.1:0-23041 GCA_963574415.1 Tarsius wallacei
TCCAGCTACTAGGAAGGCTGAGGCGGAAGGATCGCCTGAGCCCAGCAGGTTGAGGCTGCGGTGGCCGGGAGCGGCCACTGCACTCCAGTCTGGGTGACAGAGTGAGACTCCAACTCAAAAAAAAAAAAAAAAAAAAAAAAATTTTGCAAACACCCTCAACCTACTCCCTTGCAAACATCCTCAGCTCCCTGATTCTTGATCTCCCTTGTTCTTCTTGTCTTACTCACCTGATCATATACCAACTCTGGACAAACACAACTTTTCAACTGCTTCTGCATCTACACTTCTCTGACTAAATATGGGTGAATGAAAACACAGAATTATGCCCATGGATAATAATGAAACGGATGACCACTAGCTTCAAGTGGACCTTCATGCTGCCCAGCAAGACTGTTGCATCTCCCTTGTCCACTCACTGTTTCACTTTCTTAGAGAACCAGTTCACACCTACTCCACTCTCCTCACATCTTTCACCATCCTTATTCTCATCCTCACTTTCTGTTTTTCTGAGAAAACAAGAGCAATCAGAAGAGAAAGTTTCCATTGTATATTTACTTGTTTCCATCTCTCTCATCGGAAAATGAGAGAAAAGACTTTGTATCTTCAGAATACAGCATGCACCATACTGTATGGTCAATCAGCATTTTTGGTTGGGAAAATATAGATAGATGTAATATAAGGGGACCAAAATATTTCCATAACAGTTCATGTTCAATAACTCTGGTGCCCATGGCTGGATCAAAAGCAAGTCTACTGTCTCCAAGTTTAATGCTCTAGACTCAAATCATTTTAATATGATGATGTCATCATGGAATCTCATCTGCTTTTTTCCTAAACTTCCAAGGTTCCCTTAACTTGATTTAAAAAGTTGAAAGATTTATTCTTATACTAATGTTTCAAAACATACCTTCCTATTGTGCTAGCTTCATAGATATAGTAGGATGATGACTTGATGGCATAAATATTTTATTTCTATTAAACTTTTCATATTAAATGTACAGTCTGCATGAATAATGGAAAATAGCTCATATACATCATTCACAGTTATATTTTGCAATACTTTTTCAGTAATCCATTATGTATTTGGAGAGTATGAAGGAGTCTCAAAATAAAAGTCTATTTAAAATAAGCTCATCTACAAATTCTGGTCCTGGAAAGAGATATTTTTCTCTGATGCTTTTCACAATAGGGTCTGATTTTCCCTATAAATTCTAATTTACATGTCTATCGAACCCATAGTTCAAAAATCAAGTGGTCTGAGTTGTCTGGAGCTTATTGAAATATCATTTTTTATGAAAATGAATTATTCATTTAAAAGAGACTGCACCTTACAAAGAACCCTGTGATTCCCAGGTGGGGATGCAAATAAATGGAGAGCTATCAATTTCAGAAATAAAAGTCAACCCTTCCCCCAATCTCATTGTATAATGCTGCCAACTTTGAGTTTCCATAAATAAATATGTAGTTACTGACACCACCATAAATAGGTTCAGCAGGTCAAAACTGTGAGAAAGTGCTGTATTCTTCTTGGCCAACTTCAGCTGGGCCACAAAATAACTTATAATAAATGAGAGAAAACAATACTTATCTAATACAAAAACATATGTATTTTTTTTAGAGAGAAAGACTATAATATATAAAAGTTTTTTACTCAGTCTGTCATTCACATGTGAAGGCAAGGAAAAATTCATTCAGAGAATACATTAGGTCATAAATCACATGCCAATCATTTATCTTTTATTTTAAAATAGGCATAGGGCCTTTTTTATACTTAGCTATAGGTTTTTCATAGATGTTCCTTATCAAATTGAAGAAGTTCCCTTTTATTCCTACTTTGCTGATATTTTTTATCATAAATGAGTGTTGGATTTCATTAAGTGCTTTTTCTATACCAACTGGTATAACCATGATTTTTCTTAATTGTCCTGTTGATATGGTAGATTACAGTGACTGGTTTTTGAATGCTGAACCAGCCTTGCATATGTGGGATAAAACCCACTTGGTTGTCATGTATAATTCTTTTTAGACATTGTTGGATTTAATTTTTGTTGATTTTTACATCTATATTCATGAAAAATATTGGAGTACAGTTGTCCTTTCTTGAAAAGTCTTTTTCTGGTTTTGGTATAAGAGTAGTGCTGGCCTCATGAAATGAGTTAGGAGAGTTCTCTTGCTTCCATTTTCGGAAAAGACTAAGAGAACTGGTAATATTTCTTCCCTACATGTTTGGTAGAATTTACTGATGAAACCATCTGCACCTGGTGTTTTCTTGGTTTTGAAAGATTATCAATTATCGTTAATTTTTAAAAATAGATACAGTGCAATCGAGATTATCTATTTCTCCATGTGTGAGTTTTGGCAGTTTGTATGTTCCAAGGAACTGGTCAACTTCATCCAATTTATCAGTGGTGACCAAGTTGTTCATAGTCATCCTTTGTTATGTTTTAATGTCCATGAGGTGAGTAGTAACCTCTCATATTGGTAATTTGTATCTTCTCCCTTTTTTCTTGGATGACCTGGCTAGTGGTTTATTAATTTCAATGCTATTTTCAAAGAGCCAGCTTTGGGTTTTGGAGATTTTCTCTAATGTTGTCCTGTTTTCTTTTTCATTGATTTCTGCTCTAAGGTTTATTATTTATTGCCTTCAGCTTTGGTTTAATTTGCTTTTGTCTAGTTTCCTAAGGCAAAATCTTAAGTTACCGATTTAATATCTATTTTCTTACCTAATATATGCATTTAAATGTTACATATTTCCCTCTAAGTTGCTTTCGCTGCATCCCACAAATTTGATAATTTGTATTTCCAATTTTATTTAGTTCACGATATTCTTCTAACTTATATTAAAGCTTCTTCTTTGACCCATGGGTTATTAAGAAATGTGCTGTTTATTTATTAAATATTTAGAGATTATTTTCCAGATACACTTATGTTATTGATTTCTAATTTAATTTCACTGTGGCCAGAGAACATACTTTTAAAGATTTCTATTCTTTTAAAGTTGTTGAAGTACATTTTATAGTTTAGAATGTGGTCTAACTGGTGAATGCCCTACTCTGTGTGAGGTTGAGAATATGTATTTCCCAGCTGTTGGATGGAGCACTATGATTTTGAAACAAGCAAATGAGCTTTAAAACTAAATACTATTTAAAGACTACTCTATTAAAAATAGTATTTGCACCTATCTTAAATTTCTCGGGCACTAGATCTACGTGTAAAGACCAAAGAACAGGGCATATGGGTCCAAAATTGAATATTTTACTTGATCTTCCAGGTACAAATGAATTTTCTATGTCATAGTTTGAATGGTTTGCACTTTATAAAATTTCTCCTCTTGCAATTTGATGCTAACCAGAACTGAGCAGATACAATGTTATATATGTGAATTCACAAGCAAGGAATAAACCTAATTGATTTTTTTCTATAATTATGATTACAGTTAGAAAGATTAAAGCTTCTGTGCTAGTTTTTTTTTAAAAAGAAGAAAAGGCAATGTTCGCCAAATGCAAGGAGGAAGACATTTTATTTTTAGTTTCCTAAGAGATTATTAATAATAACATTTCATAAAAATTACTTATAAGAGTATTTGAAATTCTTCATTTATATGACACAAGTTTCTAATTTAAACATAATTGGAGAGAATAAATTAGAAATAAATTACATAGAAAATGAGGTATAAACACATACCACTGACGATTGGTTTCAGTCTCTTTGAATATTATAGTCAATAAGATTCCAGTTTACATTTTGCCAGCCACTCTCCTGATGACAAAATTAGTCTTGATATAACTAACAATATCTGCCCAAGATAATATACAACTGAATAAATAAAAACTGAAAAGTAACCTGAAAAAATCAACTAATAAAACAAAATTCAATCAACTGAGCTCTAGTCCACCTTCACTCAAACCTTCATACTCTTGGTTCTAAAGCTCACCATGGTATAGGATGCCCAAACTCCAATTATACTGATTATATATATATATATGTGTATATGTATACATATATATATATATATATATATTTTTTTTTTTTTTTTTTTGTAGAAATGGAGTCTCACTATGTTGCCTAGGATGGTCTCAAACTCCAGGCCTCAAGTGATACCCCTGCCTCAGCCTTCCAAAGGGCTGGGATTACAGGTGTGAGCCACACCTCAACCAGCCAGATTATATTGATTCTAAATTAATAATTTAGTCATAAGAATCGAAACAATAGACACTGGGGACAACTAAGGGGAAAAGAAAGGAAACAAGGCAAATGTTGAAAAACGACCCATTGGGTACCATGCTCACCATTTGGGTGACAGGCTGTGTAGAAACTCAAACCTCGGCTCAGCCTGTAATCCCAGCACTTTGGAAGGCCGAGGTGAGTGGATTGCCTCAGCCCACGGGTTCAAGACCAGCCCGGGCAACTTAACGAGACCTCACCTCTACAAGAAATCAAAAATTAGCCAAGCATGGTAGCACATGCCTGTAGTTCCGGCTCTTTGGAAGGTTGAGGCGGAAGGATCGCCAGAGCCCAGCAGGTCAACGCTGGGGTGGCCGTGAGTGGCACTGCACTCCAGCCTGGGTGACAGAGTGAGACTTCAACTCAAAAAAAGAAAAGAAAGAAAAGAAAGAGAAACTCAAACCTCACCATCACAAAGCATACCCATGTAACAAACCTACATGTGTACGCCTGGAATCTGAAGTTAACTAAAAAATAAATAAATAATAAATTAACAATGCTCTGTAACATTTATTCCTTTTGTCTTATATCAATTCCTCCTATTACAACTTAGTCAACCATTATTTCAACATGGGATAGCACACTATGTCCATTCAAACAAAAATGATTGAATAAAACAGATTCTGAGCAAGCACTAGTATAAATATGAAGCAAAAGGAGAGCCACATAGGAGAATTTTGTTTTCTAGTTTAATAATAATAATAATGAGATCTTTTAGCCCAATTCATAAGTGTAGTAATTCTTTTGAAAATTACCTTTTGTTGAATCATCCTCTATTGGCTGTTTGAACAACGTAATATCCTTGAAAGTGCACAGGAACAAGACCACCTTTTCATGTTCATTTCTTATTGGTGCAATTTGCATATAAAACCAAACAGGGGTCCCTGTGACAGAAAGAAAGAGAAAGGAGAAAAGGACAATAGACATGGCCACAATGGTCTGGTTTCCTGCCTTCCCTCGTTCATCAGCTACCAGCAGCTATGCTATGGCAGTAATCAGCACAAAGTATTTTAATTGCTGCAAGGCATTATTTTGGATCAATTACCAGTTGTTTAAATTAATAAATATCAAAATTCTAAAGTAAAGCACAGGGTGTCATTTCACAATGCAGAAACACAAAGGCAGTCTTGCTACGTAAGTAATGTCAGCATCACCTTTAGGTCTGGGTCCCTAAATCACGGCTGCTCTCACCAACTTCTCTCTGATAGTCTTACCAAGTGTGATCACTCCTACATGCGTCTCTCTTCTTGTCATTTTGACAAGTGTTTCCAATTAACTGCAACAGCAATATCTGATGCTCTGATAAGTGTCCCTCTTGGAGAAACATCCAAAATGCTGTTTCTATCCCAAGGCTCTCTCATCGGTCAGATAGACTTACACGATAGCTCTATGGCTTTGGCTGCATCACCATATCAGAGAGAGAAAGAATGTCAGCAACACTTGATGCCTGAAGCACACAGAGCTCTGCCTGAGACCTTTAAGATAACCTTAACAAAAAACACGTGTCCTCAGCCGTTAAGATCCTCAGGCATCTTCGTGAGCCACTGCTTCCTCCCCACTTCTCACAAAGCATGAAGCTGAACTCTGTCACCATGATCTTCAAAGGATGGCTGCTGCAGACTCTAGAGGGCTTCAAAGCAGTCAAGGCTTATGACTTGGACAAATCAGGAACTGACATATGTCAAATAACAGATATGTGAAGGCACAAGAAATGCCTCCAAAGGAGTAATTATCTGCCAAGTGATAAAACAGTGAAGGAACATACCATCAGAATAAAAAAAGACACATCTTTCATCATATTTTCTCCAAGCTGCAATGCAATAAAGCCCCTCCAAATATTCTGTCTTAAGACATAAAGGTTTTTGTAAAGTTTAGAATTTGGAGAGTGAAATGTGCAGCTATTAATAGTCTATAAGTGAGAGCTTATAGCCTTTTAGTGGCTCTCAATGCAAACCAAATAAGAAGCATCTTGTCACCTGTGGCCTAAAAAATAGTCACCTAATGTCGCCACAAGGGGGAATTTTTCATTTAGACAAGATGAGATGACTTAACTGCAAGACTCAAGAAGTTAGAAAATTAGAGAGAGGAGAATTCTGTGGGAATATTCTGTTCTGACAACCTGGTTTTTTGGAGGCCCAGGGAGCCTATGGAAGGACATGACTCTTTCCAAAATGATGGCAGAAAGAAACAGGGACCTCAAAAATAAGCATAGTGTTACCCAGAGAGGCTTGTTCTTTTTTTTTCTCTTTTCTTTTTCCCGTTTTCTTATTTTACACAGTACATCTATGTACTGTGAGTGATGTGCAGTTTTACAAATCACCAGACCCAGACATTAGTGGATGCATGGCCTCTGGCTATTTCAACACAGTGAGTTTGAGACAGAGGAGTCATAAACAAAAAAGAAAGGGGCATTAAAAGTAAGTTGCTTTTCAGGGTCTGTTAGAAATCTGAACAGAAAGAGATGATGCTACATTTCATGTCTTACTATGGAAACAGCGACTTTTCAAATGCTGGCTAGAATCAGGACTGTCTTTGCAACTACTTTAAATATCAAGGGTTTTTTTGGGTTTTTGTTTTTGTTTTTGTTTTTCAGCTTTTCAAGCCACAGGGTCATATTTCTCTGAGTAGGCTATTTGTCAAGTAGCTGGTGCTAGATCCTTCATATTCTGACTTTGGGGTTCAAGTGGCTGGGGAGTCTGGGAGGGTTAGGCAGAGAGGCCTGTTGCTGCTGGAAACTCAAAAAGCAATGCCCTGATATTGATCAGTTGGAACAGTCCCAGCTGTTAGAGTTCTTTCTGCCTTTGTGTATGCAGAAAGAGTCATTTGAGATCATCACCCCAGGGCTACTATTTCTTTCCCCACATTAGAAACAGCCTCCTGCTAATCAGCACTGGGCCTAAGGAACAGAGACTGCAAACTGAAATGTCAGTAGTTACACATACCAAATCAGATGCCTCAGTTTCCCCATTTGCAAAATAGTGTTTAACCAAATTACTGAATGAAAGCATTGAGAGGATTTGGCATGTAGGCTTTCCCAAAACAGTTTTCTACAGATATGAATATTTATATCTAATATCAAAAAATCACAAGGATACACATTTTTCAGCTGACATTCAAAAGTTTTCAGCATTTATAAGACTTTTAAAAACTTACTTTAAATAGCAGAACTACATTATGAAACATGGATAGTACCTATTATTCATTAAAGCAAAAAACAAAACCCAGTGCAGTTGGTACACAGAAAGAAGACATGAGTACTAATCTAATCTATGGTGCTGTGGGGTATATATCCTACTGGTTATCAGCAGGCCCTATATAGAGAGATGGTTATCTGGAAAGAACCACACAGACTTGAACACAGTCAAATAATTATTTCAATACAGTCACATAAAGCAAAATATCTAAACCACCCTGGAAAGACTTTCAGAAACGTAAAGTTCAAGTAACACCTAACACAATTTAAAGTAAATAAACAAAAACAGAAAGTCCACTAAAGTATTTTTTGAGAAACTCAGGAACTATGGATTTGTCTTTGATACTTTAAAATCAGGAAAAGATTTGTTTATTCTGCTGAAGTGACAGAATGAATGACTTTAGCAATATGGAATATTCTTATATTATTTCCTAAACTTGGAGCACATATCTAAGTCACTCAAGGATTAACAAACCTATATGAAAATAGAGGGATCTTTGGTATATCAGGTCTTCTACAAATTATCAGTATGTATTTAGACCTGGTGAAAAGATGTAAAAAAAAAAAAAAAAAAACCTACAGCCTGCCTTTTCTCTTGTAGAGGACAGAACTGATCATTCAGAATGGGTGGCTTTCAAGGTGACAAGCCAACTAACATTTAGCTATGACTTCAAGCTAAAATATCTCTTTGGCCTTGATTCTAAAATGAAAGATAAGATGATAAGATATTCCCTAGGTAAAACCACTAAAGACAAATGTTCCCATTGTCAAGTGCACTAATCTAAAGTAATGCCTAAGATTATTATTCCTTTGTTAGTCTACTAATAAAAAGAGAAATCAAATTTTCATTCCAAATATTACATGGAGAACAAATGTTTGAAGAAAATGTTTGAAGAGGATAAATTTTGCTCCACAAGATCCAACAGGCACCAAACATGGACCAAATGTTTCCTGTTGAAGCTAGAATGTTTTCCAAATTTGGGAAGAACTTAATAACCATCAATTTCCACCAAAGATCATAATGAACTTTGATATCACATACCATTAACACTAAATAAATTGACCCATCTTATGAAAGGATTGTTCATTTCAAAAAAGAAAGAAAGAAAGAAAATCTGGGAAAGCAGCAAAAAGAGATAAAAGTAAGTAATCATGCAAAGAAAGTGAAAGTGAATAAGAAAGGGAAATAGAGTTGTTGAATGTACTCATTGCTTTTTGTTTGGTTGTTGTTTTTCCTCCAAACTCTGATGGAAAGTCTATATCATGAGGTATTATGTCATTAAAGAATGGACAGTTTACTATGTACCAATCTCATCCTAGAGAACAGCTCACAACAATCAATACAATTTTACCAAGCACAAATAGTCTGTTCCAAGAGTAATGATTTCTCCCACCAGCCCCTCATACCAACCAGTCTGAATCTGCAAAAGGCCATATTGGTAAAGATTTACCTCAAGTAGCTACCACATATTTACATGTTACCTGTGTTTGTGTAGAAAGGTCAATGCAGATGCTCAATGTTACCAAATATCTTTTCCTTTAACCATAAAAAAGAAATTAATAAATTTCTGTATTATTTTCAGTTCCTGTCACATAATTATAGAATTTTGACCATGAGTATTAATTACAAAATATTTTGCTGCTTATTTTTTATAGGTAGAATCATTTGTTAATTTTGTTATCTAATTTCATCAGCAACCTCTGCCCTCACCAAGAAAAGGAACAATAATAATTCTACATTCTTTCTACATGTTAGCTTTACTATCCTTACCAAAACACAACATTAATATAGAGTTGACACATTCTACTAATAATTGAGATACCTACTGTTTTTCTTGTACAGAAGAACTTCAAAGCAGTTTGACTCATAGTTGTCAAAAGTCTGCCTGACTTTCTCAATGGTCTTCTTGTCAGTCAATTCCCCATACATAAAACTGGGGAAAAAAATAAACAGTTCATTTCAGTTTTGCGTTACCTTTCAAATGCTACAAAAATCATAACGTTGTCTTTAATTAAATAGTCAAATGTGGTTGCAAAATATAATGTTGCTCCTATACAATGAACAATATTCAATCTATGTGTAATTATGATTGTTAAACTTCTTGCTAAAAGTTAACTTTAAAAATTAATCATGAGGGGAGATCCAAAAAACAGAATTTATTTATTAAAACTCGTGTATTTATTCTTACATGTTTAAACTTCAGTCACCTTCAAAGTACTCTCTGTTTGATGCGAAACATCTGTCAAGATACTTTTTCCACTGCTCAAAACAGTTTCTGAACTTGTCAGTTTTGATGTCTTTTAGTGCTTCTGCCTTTTTTGTTTGTCTTCCACACTGACAAAACAATTCCCTTTGAGGACTTTTCTCATCCAGGGAAACAAAAAAGTAACTCGAGGTGAGATCAGGTGAATAGGGAGGGTGGGTCATGGGGGTCATGTCGTTTCTGGTCAAAAACTGCTGAACACTCAGTGCATTGTGGGCAGATGCGCTGTCATGGTGGAAGAACCAATCACCGTTTTGCCATAACACAGGACATTTCTTCTGCAAACTGTGATGCAAACTTCTCAAAACTATCAGATAAAAAACTTTGAGTGACCATTTGATCTAAAGGAACAAATTCTAGGTGTACTATAAGGGACCTGCCCTCCAAAGGATAATTCCAGGTTTTTTTTGGATCCCTCCTCATATATAAAGGGGGGGAGCATTTCTTGCCTTACATGGTTCCAATATGAAAAGATTTCAATTACTGTGGTTTAGTACAGTGGTTTGATAACACTAGCTTCACAACACAGTTCAAATTTCAGTTACCACAGTAAGCTAATTAGGCATAATTGTACAAAGGACAAACTTTGCTGCTGGCTCTCCAGGCTACAAGTCACCAGCAGACAGATAACAGATGCACAATACAACCAATGACCAATCACATCACTTGTTTCAAAGCCTGTCAGTACCAGTAACTATACACCTATTATTCAGTTTACTATACACCTATTATTCAGTTTACACACAAACAGCAAAGCATGTAGTTGTTTTGACTCCTTGTCTCTCCATGAAAAACCCATATGACATTTTGTAAAAATGGGTCATTGAAAGCAAGAATTAACTAACAAAGATTAAAGTCCACCAAAGAAATGAAAAATGATAATACTAGATGGGGAATTCAAAGTGAACCTAAATGAAGTTATAATAGAAATAGATGACCATGGATATGTAGACACTGCTGCCATTTGAGAGAGTCTAGATTTGCCGCCAAAGGGACTTACTGAAGGTGAACTCATCAACATAAATGAGGAAAGTGATTGTGACAAAAAGACAAAGGTTTCCCAGGGGAAGTGATACCAGTAGGAGCCCTAGTAGGTAGTTCACAATAGTAAAAGTGAAAGGATAAAAGATTTGATGCTGATTTAAATTAGAAAGAAGTCTGACAATTTGCTAAGAGATAGAAAAGATGCTCTTTTCATATTGTCAGTTATATTATGAGAAGTCAAGTATTGCTCAAATTACTTGTGACAGTTTTTTACAAAGAAATAAAACACTTTAATTCTCAATGTTTCTAATTTTCTAAATCACAGCATACTAAATAAATATTAGTTTTACTATTTTTCAGCTCTCTGCATTTATAATCAACAGAGAGTTTTTAATGTTTTGACAAACATTTTTAAAGATGACAGAACAATCAAAATTTGTTCCACTGAGTATTAAGATCGTATTATGTGGTTTCAGCTTGCATGGGCTTTTTTATGCTTCATACGATCATAAAAAGTAAGGACTGTTTATTATACATATAATGCACTGACATTCTTGTCATTTCTCAGCATTTTCTGAAGATGAGTACAATAGGAGGGTAATGGGAGGAAAGCAAAGCTGGCATCTTGAAAGAGACTTGCACTATTACTGCAGTTAGAGAAAGATACAAAGCAAAACCTAGATTAAGGAGTGAGCGTCAGCATTCCACAGAGACTTTTTAACGTTTGACACTCTCAAGAGAATCTCAGCAAAAGTATAATAATCTATATAACAGAATTTACTCAAAGTCTACATGTCTCTAAAACTCCATTCTTAATGCTTTCAAGATCATCAGTCATACATTCTGTTTTAGATACACAGTTTTAATAATTAGTATGATTGTCCAGACCATTTCTTCCACTAGGAAAGAAAATGTGGCATGCTAGATAAATAAGACTTTGAAAAGCCAAATGTATATCTTTGTTTCTGCATTTCTTCCAGTTTTCTAAGAGTTAGCATATTGACCAGAGGCAGATTCAAAGTGTGATGGAAGCTGATGCTTACACAATCTTTGGAGCCTTCCTTTAGAAAAAAGAATACAAAACTTTAATGTGCATTTCTTTGATGAGTAGTGAGGCTGAGCATTTTTTCATGTATCTGTTGGCTGCTTGTATGTCTTCTTTTGAGAAGTGTCTATTCATATCTTTTGCGTACTTTGTAATGGGGCTGTTTTGGGGTTGTTTTTTGTTTGTTTGTTTTTCCTTTTTCAGCACATTTGAATTCCTTGTAGATCCTAGATATTAGGCCTTTGTCAGATATACAGTTGGCAAATATTTTTCCCAGTCTGTGGGTTGTCTCCCCGCTCTCTTGATGATTTATTTGGCTTTGCAGAAGCTTCTCAGTTTGATGAGGTCCCACTTGTCTATTTTATCTCTTACGGCATGGGCACTTGGGGTTTTGATCAGGAATTGGCTGCCAGTTCCAATTTCCATAAGGGTGTCTCCTGCATTTTCCAAGGTTCGTATAGCTTAAGGTTTTACATTTAGGTCTTTGATAAATTTGGAGGTGATTTTAACGCCAGTCAGGATAGCCAGCATCAATAACTCAAAAAACAACAGATGCTGGAGCGGATGTGGCAAAAAGGGAACACTTCTACACTGTTGGTGGAAGTGTAAACTAGTACAGCCTCTGTGGAAAACAGTATGGTGATTCCTAAAAGATCTAAAAATTGACCTCCCATATGACCCGCAATTCCCCTATTAGAAATACACCTGGAGGAACTCAAATCACACCATGAAAAAGATACTTGCACAGACATGTTTATTGCAGCATTATGTACAATAGCAAAAACATAGAACCAACCATGCTGCCCATCGAAAGAGGACTCGATAAAACAAATCTAGTACATATACACGATGGAATATTACACAGTCATAAAGAAGGACAAAATTATAAACGCAGCAACTTGGATGGATTAGAGGCTATAATACTGAGTGATCTATCACAGAAACAAAGAACCAAGTATCACATGTTTAACTCAAAAGCGGACCTTGAACAACTATTGTAATACTATAAGAAAGGGATTGGCAGTAATGGAAACTGCCAGGAGAGGGCAGGGGTGGAACTGACAGTAATGGGAAACTGCCAGGGGAGGGTGGGCACACCTCTTCAACAAGGGTACCTAATGCCTGAATTGTAACCCACATATTTAAAATCTAAATTTTTTTAAAAGGAATGCAAAAAATATATACATATAAATAAACAGAAATTTTTAATTTTAAAAAAAGAATACAAAACTATAAAGAAAAATAAGGCACAGATCCTGGAAAGACAACCACTCAGGTGAGGGCCCCTGAAGGTGAAGATCCATTATCCTCATGGGAAATTTGCACCGTAATATATCAATCAATAAAACTTACAACATAAGAGGCAAAGTTTGTTAGAAAGGTCCAGTAAAGACCATCAGGATCCAATAGCAACAACACATTACAACCAGAAATTACAGGATTGCTCAAGTCCATCTTTTATAATATCAACCTAAGCAAATAGAATTCTAGAAACTAAAAACTGAAAGTAGATAACGTAGACCAAAGACTGTCCAAGCACTGGGAAATGTGTATCCTTCATTTTCAATTACAATATTCTATATTTTATTTAAAAAGAAAAATCTTGTCATTATGGTAGTAAAATAAGTAAAAGGATCTCAAAATAACATGACAGACTCTTAATTCCATAATCTTAAACCTAGACTAAGACAGGAAGCTTCAGAACCTACCTGTAAGCTGGTATTGAAAAACCATTGTTCCTGTCAAAGCTGAAATTTCAGCTCATGTGAGCTTTATGAAAATCTCTTAAAGGCATTACAATTAAACTGGAATTCTCAAGTTAAAGAACACAAGATCACTCCCCCCAAAAATAAAACATTAGCTTAATACCATACATAATATTTTTATAGACCAGTCTTTTACTAGCTTTCATTTTTAATCAGACTCTTTAGTAAAGAAGAAACATTTAAAAATTTAAGATAAGGGCAATGGAGCTAACTAAAATTGTATAGTCTTAAAAAAAAGAAAGAAAGAAAGAAAAATCATTTTACTCCTGTTACTGAATGACAGGTTTCTAGGGTTCAACAAACCAAAATATAATTTTCACAACTGGTCAACAACAAAAAAAAAAAACAGAATTTTAAAAAATTATAATATAACAAGAACTAGGATAAAAATTGTAAAAAGAAAGTCACTCTAATAAAAGGAAAAAATAAGCTACAACTCAAATTTTAAAAAAAAAAAACTCTTTGAGGAATTGGGTTTAATAATACCACTTAAGAAAAAAATGCAACACAGGTCTGATGCATCTAAAAGTCTAAAGAGACAATGAAAACAAACAAGCAATTTTTCAAATAAACTATAAAAGTTCTATAATAAAATCACTTATCCTAGGAAAATAAAAGGACTTAAAAAAACCCAGATTATTAAAATCTGAATACTTTTTTAAAAATAGTTTTTTATTCCTTATATTGTTCCACTCAGACTTTTCATTTTAAGTTTATTATACTGCATATTTCTAGTGACAGAACACATATTTGAAGTGGTAAAATGCAGCAGTTAAATAAAAGATATTTCAAAACAGACTATAAAGAATGTCCAAAATGTACTATCTATCCTAAAGGATACAGGTTAATTCAAACTCTGGAAGTATTTTTTCAACCAAAGTTGTCCAAATCATACTAATAAATCAATGATTCCACGTTCTCTATGTGTATGGCACATTTGTTTGTTTGTCTTTGTCACCCTTAAATGTTGAATGTTTTATTACAGTTTTCCAAGGCTTAACTCAGATAGCTGAAGTTCAATGCAGTCTTTGAATGGTTAATGGAATTTGAGGAGATATAAACTGTAAAAATGGTAATCAACAGGCTTTAAAATTACACATAATAATTTTACACAGTGTTCATGTCTCCTACTAAATATCCTCAAAGAACATAACAGAATTTTTTATAATTATATAACTTCCACTTGCTCTTTTACACAGAATGCCAAGCTCCCCTTCAGTAATTATAAATGACTTCCACAACTTCACTGTTATTTTACTGAAAAGGAGATAAAATTGGATTCACAGAAGCAATCTATCTCTGCCATTATATTGAGCAGTCATGATATAACAGAGGACCTTTGCACTTGGAGGAACACTTACAAACTGGATAATTCATGGACAAGTCATATAGCCTCTCTGACCCATAGTTTCCTCATCAGCATAATGATTATAATGATAACATAATTCAAAGGTTGATCACTAAAAGGATAATGTAAATGAAGTTACAAATTACAAAGTGCTGTAGAATAGCTAAAATATTACTGGAATATGTCTTATGGATGTGGTTAGAAGAGCTCCCTTTCTGGAGTCCCATTCCCTTGCTTCTCCTGGATTCTAACATAGAGGGGTCCATGCTTAACAGGCAGGGTCACTGTGCCCTAAAGGGACTTACACACGTTCTTTTTCCTTTATAAGCCCATGAGGTTGAAGCACACACTCACTCAGCTCCTATATAATCCGGCCACTTTTCTTGCCACACAAATGACTGGTGGTAAGATTTGGCGATGGGATTAAAGGATACATTTTCTTCAGACCTGTTCTAAGCCCTATCCAGCTTGCCTAAGCATCTGGCAATTATCTTTCATGTGCATCTGACCTAAAAAACTTTGGGGAACAGGTGGATTTGGTTTGCAGTAGGATTTTCTTATTCTTAGATCTCTTATTTTGCCATCAAAATCTCACAAACAAGCCTCATTATGATACCTAACGGTAAGCATGGCTATAATGGTTGATAGACTTCCAAGAGAGAAAAGAACCTTACAACTTTGAAAAAACATATAACCTAATCATGAGTTCCACCAACCTATCTTACTCTGCTAAATGGGCAACAGTGTTACTAAACTAAAAAGCTACAAACATTCTGTCACCATTAGTACAGGGCAATAACATCTACAGGTGTAGTTCACAGATGAGCAAGTGCTTCATCAAAGAAACAACACAGATGGACTTGATGTGGTTAGTGAATGGGGTCCCCAGCTCAGAATTGGCCAAAACAGTAGAATCATTTAAAGGTTATTGGGAGGTTGACTGAGATCTGCAGTCAAAGAATCAAAAAACAAAAAGACTGAGAGAGAGAGAGTTAAGAAGGAAAAATTTAAAACAAATAAGAACATAGCTTTCAAAATCTGTAAGAGGTAATTTTAGAATAAATCAAGCACAGTCCTTTATACAGTGGACCATAACCAAAAGGTTTAATAACCCATTGATTTATATGATTTTAAAAGGATTTAGATGGAGTAATAAATGCTAGATCTATGTCATGTAATTAAGGAAAAACGGTGATAGCACAGGATGTCTCTAACCTTTGGAATCTTACATCATGAAGCACATCTACCTCCAGCATTTTCCTTAGTGCCACTGTGAGAAGCAGAACCCTCGGCCACAGGCAGCCAGACTGACATCCATCATGTGCAATGTACTCATGTTGGCTGCTGAGATAACCCTGAGTTAATAAAACTGCTTGTGAAATCCATCCAATGAAGTGTCTCTTAATATCTATGATTCATTGTCTAATTTGATGGGCTCGACTAACAGACTGTTAATGGCTTTTCAGAAGAAAAAAAATGCTTGAAAGTACCTATCAACTCCTCAATCCTCCCTACCTGATTGGTTTTCTCATCCCTCCATCCAAAACCTAAACAAAGACAAAAAACAGCAGTAGAATAGGCTCTTGTAAGTTTCATTAAATTAGGTTTAATTAAAGGTAAGATGCTAATATGGTCCCTACCTAAACCATGAGAGTGTGTTGTCATGAGATAAGATCATACGCTTTTAAATGTATATCTCCCAAATCCTATAAACCCCTATAAGCATGCAATAATTTTTTTTTTTTGAGTTGGAGTCTCACTCTGTCGCCCAGACTGGAGTGCAGTGGCACTCTCTCGGTCACCGCAGCCTCAACCCGCTGGGCTCCAGCGATCCTTCTGCCTCAGCCTTCCAAGTAGCTGGAACTACAGGCGCCCGCTACTACGCCCAGCTAAATTTTTGATTTATTGTAGAGATGAGGTCTCGCCAAGTTCTCCGGGCGTGTCTCGAACCCGTGGGCTCAGGCAATCCACTCACCTCAGCCTCCCAAGACGCGGGATTACAGGCTGAGCCACCAAGCCTGGCTGCAATACTTTTTTATGTCCTCCAATACGCAGCAAAAAGTTCAAAGGCTTGGAAATGCAATTATTAGACAATAAAATGGACTTGGTTTGAAATTCTTAGGAATCCTGAAGTCTCACAAGTTTTATAATTTTAGCTAAAACAGAAATGACACAATACCTAGCATATATCAGATTCTCTAAAATAGAAACTTAGATACTATTACGACATAGTAAGGATATGGAAAAACCAGAGCCCTCATTCATAGCTGTGAGAGTGGAAACAGAAGGCCACTCTGAACAACAATCTAATAGCAGTTAATTTACAAATTCTGCATATATTCTACTATCCAGCAATTCCATTGCTGGGCATAGAGACAGAAAACTCACACAGGGCCACAAGAAGGTATGTATGAAGACGTCTGTCTTCAAGCTCTTTGAGAGAGCAAAGTGTTGGAAGTCGGATTTCAAAACTAGTAGAATGCATAAATAAAATGAAGACTGCAAAAACACTGGAGCACTAGACCATGATCAGATGAAATGAAACAGATCATCATACAATGACATAAAGAAATCTCAAAAACATAATGTTAATGAAAGGAGTAAGAAACCATAAATATTACGAAGTGATAGCAATTATGTAGGTTTTAAAAGCACATATAAAGCAGCATCATTTCAAGAACACACATATTTGATAAACAAACAGAAGATGGATTAGAAAGACATACAATAAACATACTACATAATTATAAAAGGAGGGAGAAAGATGAGATGAAAGAGAAAAGAAAGAAAAGAAAAGAAGATGAGAGAGGAGACCTTGCCCAGAGAGAATACAATGATAATATTTTGACAAACTGAGGAGTATGTTTAATTTGATTCTGTGTGTCTGGTTCGATGGGGGAAGGGCTGAGAAAGATGAAGCAAAAAGAAAACAATAGAAATAAATATTAGTCTCTTCATATTATAAAAACACAAATTAATGTGTTTTTTAATTTTCCCACAAAGCGATTCACATTTAAACTTTTTAAATGTGACATGTAATTATTTACCCAGTTGTCACTTTAATCTTATTGACTTTAATTCATCTAACGCAAATTGTACATAAAGATGATTCTTTTTTTCTGATATGTATACAGTGTCATAAGCTGCATTTTCCCACACAAAATAAAGCTCATTGCTTTATAGCTTCTTAATCTCATGTTTGTCTAAAACTTGTCATTACTGACCTCAGTAAAATTTTGGGAATTATTTGCATGGCTATTCTCAGTATCATATGATTTATCTCCATATTCAATCAGAAGTCAGCAATCCCACATACAATAATAATAACTTTTAGCCATTAACACTGTGTGTCTAAATGTCTATATAATTTTCTTTTCTCTCTCTGTTTTTTATGTCTCATCTTCAAAACTTTTCTAGATTTATTTAAGAAATTGGAAAAAAAACGCTATATGTGAAAGAATTAGAATCATGATACAGATACTGCGGGGGTCATTGGGGAGATGGTTTTTTGTTTCTTACTTGATAATACGCGGTTAGCTTTTTCCAGTGTTATTGTCCTATAAACATATGATTTAGGAAAATAGGGCTTTGCCATTAACAAATCTCCTAATACTCGATATTTTACTTATTTAGAAGGTCTTCATTCTTGTAAATAATGCTGCAGCAAACATAAAACGGGTACAGTTTAACTTTAAAAGCGAATGAGGATGTTTAAAAGGGGAGAACATTAAAATAAATCACGCTTCCAAGAAAACCTGACAGGGCTCAGATATTTTGTTCATATATCAGCTGCTAGTCTTCAGTGCTGTGTGAGGACATTAAGCATGTTATAAGTTTTAGATTAGCAACACACATGTGGCATTTTGTGCAAGCAAGTCATAATTGTTTATGTTAAGAATATAATCATTTTGAAAATACTGTCCCTGATATGTGAAAACAACTTGGGAAAAGACTTGCACGCTTTTTTCTCCCCCTCACAGTGAAAAAGCATGACATAATCCAAAACTCTTCCTCACCCTCCTGAAATGTTGTTAAACAGCTGGGGTGAAATACAATAAATAAAAACAGCCTATACAGAAGCATGTGCGACCTAGGTTAGTATTTATTACAAAACAATCCAATCTGTCACCTGTTGTTTATACAGGTGAGAAAGATGAGAGTCCCTACCTTTAAGGCACTTACAATCTGGTACTTGTAGCAGGAGGGGAAAAGTCACTTTTTCAGAGGAAAGAAGAGCTGATATAATATACCAGCATTTTAAAATTAAACCCTTTGTAGAAAAAGTTGTACTTGCCAAAGAAAACAGGCTGGGGATAGGGCAGATACATGGGACACAGGAAGGGATGAGAGAAGAACTTCAAAATATAACCAGATATGAAAAGCAATATTTCTCAAACATGACAACAAAAGCAATAAAGCAATAAGAATAAAAACCCAAGGGATAAGGCAAGTTAGTTAAGGTTAAATGATGGTGCCAACAGAAATACACACAAAGAACTCTGAGGAGTCAAAGAAGCAAAAAAACACATCTTGTTTAGGGAATCATAAATATCCTCAGGTGGAAAATGGGATCTGAGACAGACTTGGCATGAAGGAGGGATGTCAGCCATCCAAGAGTAAGAGATGGGTGTGTGGACATCTTTGTTTTCTAGAACTTTTTATAGAGTCTGTTCCACAGGATAAGGTCTCCCATAAAACTAACTTTTTCCTAACTTAAACTCCCTTCTAGGGGAATAGGGGAGCAGCAAAGCTTAACATCACCTTGCCAGAATTTAGAATACACACCTTAATGACAGTGCTAGCACTGGAGTGAATGCCCACCTAATTGTTTAAAAGGAAGAAAGACATTAGCGCTACCAAAGCGAGCGTCTCAACCAGGGGTCATAGTTTTTCATCATTCCCATTTACCAATTTCATACTTGGAAGTGAAGCCTGAATATGGAAATGACTTTAGTAGTGGGAAAAATGAGGATGGTTGAGGGAAGATAAGGGAAGGAAGAGGATGACTGAACAGATTGTTTCTCAAACCTGGATTAGTATCAGAATCACCTAAACTGTTGGTAAAAAATGCTGACTCCTAGTTTACATGCTTACTCAGGTGATTCTGATTCAGTAGGGTTAAGAGGTGTGGGAACTCATTTTGCAAAACCTACTTAAGTAATACCTATGTGTAGGTTTAGACTCAATAGTATAAACCTTCATCCCTCCATGAAGATGCAGAATATATAGAGAGAGATGCAGAATACATATACGGAGGGCGAGGGAGAAGGAGGGAGGGAGGGAAAATCTCCCTAGGTAAACGTGGGAGATTGGTTCCAGGACCTCCACATATACCAAAATCCATGCACACTCAAGTCCTGCAGTTGGTCCTGTGGAACCTATATGTACAAATATTCAGCCCTCCATATACACAGGTTTTGCATCTCTCAAATATCGTATTTTGATCTGTGTTTGATTGAAAAAACATCTGCCTGTAAGTGGGCACAAGCAGTTCAAACTGGTGTTGTTCAAGAATCAACTGTATGTATGTATGCATGTGTATATATATACATACACACACACACATACACACACATATATATGTATAATTACATATAATGCTTCTCAGCATAAGTGGATAGAAAAAAGTCCCTTAACATGGCTCTACCTCAGTTTTCTCATCTGAAAAACAAAAGTTTTGGCCTAGAAAAAAAATTCAGATTTCTTGTAGTTCTAAAATAACTTGGTTCAGTGCTTAGTTAAGTGAGAGCTTTAAAAATTAACTCAAGGAAAAATCATTCCATCTGGCTTTACTAAAATATTGTAAAAAAGTTTTAAGCTCTAAATTGGTTCCTTATACATAGTTTCCTTTTCTTTTTTCAATTCCCTTTTTTCTTACTACTCTCTTTAAGTTCACAGAAATGGCATTTTTTTTAAGAATTGATGTAAATAATATAAACGTCAGATTTTGCTTTACAGAAGTCAAACAAAATAGCAATGGCACAATGTACCAATATTATAAAGTACGTGTGGTTTATGTAGGACCAAAAACCTTATATTGATATTCCTTACGTGTTCATGGACCATGTCTGCTTGGCTGGGGGTTATTTACTCTGTTTTGTTCTAGACAATTTTAGTTTTTCTACAGGTGATTTTATAAGTGCTTCTCAGATATAGACTGTTCCTCTGATCACTCAGCACCTAGACAATTCCTGGCTCATAGTAGGTGAGCAAAAAATATTTATGGAGTAATTTAATTAACTCACAGATATGCAAAAATCTTTTTCTTTGCAAAACAGTTCAGAAACTATTTCCATTTATAATTTACTCTCCTTAGTATTCTACACAATTTTTAACCCTATTGTTTGTTTATGTGAGTCCAAATAAGCATAAGCCTTTTCACCACATTGAGAATTTGATTAAATTTCAGAAAAGATTACTGAGCTCTTCTATTACCTACCTGCAAGTGCTGCTTTTCTGCATGACGTCAGCTCGATGATAACCAGAAAGTTTACAGAAACCGTCATTACTATAAACTACAGGCCAATCCACAATCTGGGCATTTCCCAGTAAGAAACTCGATTCTAAAGAAGAAAAGAAAAAAATAAAGTTATTTAGCTTCATTTAACAATTTGCTTCTTTCAAGTAATCAAAAAGGCAAACTCATAAAGATGGACAAACATAACTATGATTTTTGTATGGTACAAATAATATAACCTATTCTTGAAATTGACATGATCAATTCAGTGATAAATATAATATTTTTATACAAACCAAAAATCTCATTTAAAAGAAATCGTTTCATAATACCTCTTTGCGCTCAAGTATACCCTTTGGTTAGTACTAAATAATATTAATGACTATCAATAATACCTAAAAATTAGTTAATTTATTAAGATTAGGGCTACAGTCATTTCCCCTCAAATTGAGAATACTGAACATAATAACAAAGGCAAATTAGATGACTCCCTCCAAAAATTATATTAATGTAATGTTGACATGATGAAATAAATTCTTTGTTCATTAGACTGATCTTTAAAAGGCTAATTTAAATAGAATTTTAAAGTAAAATTATTCAAAGACCATATACTACAGAGAATTTAGAAACTATCAATATTCTGAATAAAAGAGATATCTCTGTACTATTTGCATAGAACAGTAGGTTTGCTTTTGTATAAATATAAAAATGATATATTTTGGTATAAACCATAATTGAAAATCTAACAGTTATAGGCAGTACCTTTAGCACTTTTACAGATCATATGATATGTCAACATTATAATGAATTAATATTAAAATCTAAAAATAAAGTATTTTTAACATAAATATTTAAGAAGTAATAATTGTTAGAGGAATAGACAGCAATCTTGACTATAAAACACACCTTACCAAATTTAAAAGAATATACATTATGCAAAGAATATTCTCAAACCACAATGGAATTAAACTGCAAGTCAATATCAAAAAGATAACTAGATAGTCTCCAAATATTTGGAAATTCAAAAATACACTTCTAAATAACACAGAGATCAAAGATGAATTCCCAAGAGGTTAAAAAAATTTAAATTAAACAAAAATTAACATACAACTTATTAAAATTATTGTGATACTACAAAAACAGTGATTAGAAGGAAATGCAAACCAGGTGTGGTGACTCATGCCTGTAATCCCAGCACTTTGGGGGGCTGAGGTGAGGGGATTGCCTGAGTCCAGGGGCTCAAGACCAGTCCACCCGGACTATGTGGCGAGATCTCGTATCTACAAAAAAATTAGCTGGGCGTAATGATGTGCGCCTGCAGTTCCAGCTGCTTGTGCCCACTTACAGGCAGATGTTTTTTCAGAAAAAGTAAATTTCAGAACAAGGAAAAATTTCAGGTATGAAGAGGGCATTACCTAAAATATGGGAGTAAATTTTCTGATAGCATATGATCCTAAATGTGTATGATGCTACAGCACAACGTAAAAGTAAAAATGAGGTAAAAATGGATAGATCTGAAAGAAGAAATAGAAAATATAGTATCGTAGTTGGAAACTTCAACACAACACACCTCTTTTAGTGATTGATAGATCAAGTTGACAGATAGCTGGGCTTGGGCGATCCTTCTGTCTCAGCCTTCCAAGCAGCTGGAACTGCAGGCGCACATCATTACGCCCAGCTAATTTTTTTGTAGATACGAGATCTCGCCACATAGTCCGGGTGGACTGGTCTTGAGCCCCTGGACTCAGGCAATCCCCTCA
>CAUYQG010003603.1:0-40343 GCA_963574415.1 Tarsius wallacei
GAAAAAGTGTCTATAAACACCAGTAAATACTTGTAACCATATCTTCCCAGTCTTACCTCGGTGAAGTCTACTTCCCAGTACCATCTTGGCCTGTTACTTCAGAGTCTGGTTCCCAGGTTATGATAAAGATAAAAACTGTAGAGATGTTACTGAATATTATTGCCCCAGCTGGTCATGTGTCTCCACAGGGTTCATAAATTGGAGCCCTGCTAAGTCCAATGATTTAATAAAGGTACAGAGGGCAGGTACCCCCAACATCTATCAAAGATGTAATCCAACCCCATAACTATAAGCTTCACTGAAAAGGGCAGGAAAACTCAAGGCTGGGAAATAAGAAAAACGTGGGGAATCAGATTGTACGACCCGCAGCACACAGGGTATACAGATCCCGGAAGTTCCTTTATGATTAGAGTAACCTCTCGGACCCCCAGTCAAAGAACCTTCAGCATGGGACCAAATCCGGCTCTAGCACCCAAACACAGACCAGTTGTTATACCAAACCTTAGGCCCCAGACCACTGTGTCCACCCCCTTAGCTACCACTTATACAGCTTCTGAGGCCACTACAGTTGTTCCCAGCTCCATAGGGGCTGCTATACTTGTTTCTGACTCCACCCCATCCCCACCGGTACTGTATCAACATCCTCTCTGGCATTTGCTAAATCAAGCCTACCTGTTTCTTAACGCAACCAGACCAGAATTCACTCAGTCATGCTGGTTATGTTATGTCATCCAGTCCCCCTATTATGAAGGAATTGCAGTAATGGGAAACTATACAACCAGGCACGATTTCAATTCTTGTAGATGGCAGCCAGCAACCCAGGGACTCACTCTCCAGTCGGTAACAGGCCAAGAATTATGCATAAGCCGCCCCACACCAGAGTTTCAGTCCCTATGCAACATTACGCTACTTGTATCTAGCCTAGATTACCACCTGCCCCCCGAAAATAGCTGGTGGACCTGTTCTACAGGCTTAACCCCTTGCTTCCATGGGTAGGTCCTAAATCAGACCCAAAAAGGCTTCTGCGTGCTAATCCAATTACTTCCAAAAATTCTCTACCATTCTGATGAAGACATACTCCAGTGGCTCGCACAGGTACCCACCGGAGGGATAAAAGAGAGCCAGTCACCACCATTACCCTGGCAGTCCTCTTTGGGCTCAGATTGACAGGAGCAGGGATGGGTATTGCCTCCCTGGTCACACAGATCCATCAATATAATAGCCTTAGGGCCGCTATAGACCTGGACATTGAGAGAATCGAATCCTCTATCTCTCACTTCCAAGAATCTCTAACCTCCCTATCCGAGGTGGTCCTACAAAACTGTAGAGGGCTAGACTTATTATTTCTACAGCAGGGTGGAACATGTGCTGCCCTGGGGGAGGAATGTTGTTTCTACATGGACCACTCGGGTGTTGTCAAGGAGTCCATGGCCAAGGTAAGGGAAGGATTGGCTAAGCGGAAAAAAGAATGAGAACAACAACAAAGTTGGTTCAAAACCTGGTTTAACCACTCCCCCTGGCTAACAACTCTGGTATCCACCCTAGCTGGTTCCCTAATCATTTTACTACTCCTTCTCACCTTTGGGCCCTGCATTGTTAACAAACTTGTAGCCTTTGTCAAAGACCGAATCAACACCCTACAACTTATGGTGCTCAGACAGCAGTACCAGCTAGTAGGTGCCCACACTCAGGAAACTTGTATAGACCCATGATTGGGTCCGTTTTTCAGGTTCCTCTGAGAGGGGAAATGAGGAGTCTAAGGGCCATTTAGTTCATAATTGTGTTTTGAAACTTGTTTTAAGTGTGGTTTGAAGCCTGTTTTGAATGTGTATTGAAACTTGTTTTTAAAACTCAGATGTATGCTTGCTTTCCCGCCTAAGCTCAGCATATCAAGCCAGCCCAGTAATATACTTTTGGTAAACAAGTTTACATACCAACCCCAGTTTCAGTGCAGGAAAAACCACGGAGACACGGTTCAGACCCTCTGGCCCCATTTCCTGCTCCACTCCCCTAGTAATCTAACATTCCAGGTGTCTCAACCGGTTCCTCCCTGCCCGCCTGACCGTTGATGGTCAGCCATAGTCAGCTGCGACCCAAGACCATACAAACCAACCAATCCCAAGCGCCCCCGTACCTATCAGAAAAAATTGCCCAATCATGTGCAAACAAGTTTAAAGTTGTTTCCCCTCCCTTGTAACTGTGTATATAAACTGCTTGCTGTACTGGGTCAGGGCTCTCGTTCCTGTGCCGCTGTGCCGGTTATGGGCGTGAGCCCAGACTCGAGCCTTAATAAAGACCCTCGTGTGCTTTGCATCAGAGCTGGCTCTTGGGTGGTCTCTCGGATTCAGGATTCGGGTACAACAGTTTCCTTAGATTTGAGTCTTTTGGAGTCATTTTAGACTGAATATTGGGCGATGTTTTACATTCTTGCTGTGTGGTGACAAGGAGAATATCAATAAGGGACATGCGTTTTCAGCTGGGAAGCGGAGAGAGGGGAGGGTATTAGAGGCAAGAATTCTTTTTTTGGGGGGGGGTCTCACTCTGTTGCCCAAGCTGGAGTGTAGTGGCACAATCATGGTTCACTGAAACCTCCAACTCCTGGAATCAGGTGATTCTCCGCTTCAGCCTCCTGATTAGGGAACTATAGGCATGTACCACTGTGTCTAGCTAATGCTTTGATTTGCTGTAGATACCAGGTCTTGCTATGTTGCCCAGGCTGGTCTCGAACTCCTGACCTCAGGCGATCCTCCCACCTTGGCCTCCCACAGCTCCTGGCCCAGAGGTGAGAATTTTAATGGGTAAAATGCTGAGAAGTGGGTCTGTGCTTGCGACGTTGGGGAGATAGTTACTTATTGCTGTTTGCCTAGTTGATATTTGATTTTGTGCTGCTTTTCTCTGAATTTTGATTCAAGTGCATTTCTCTACCTTTTATTTACCTCTTGGTTGTTGACTCACTTCCTGCCCAGAACTTCAGCTTCAGTGTGTTTCTGGTTGTCTGAGTCCCAGATTCCTACCTTCAAACTCCTTCATTTACCACCACCAAACTTCCTGAGGATTAGCCAGATTTTTCATTCTTTGTGATATTTTATTTTCTTGTTCTTTACTTTTGACCATCATTACTATAACTGGGGCTCATGTATTTGGATTATTGTGATAATCTATGAAAGGGCCTCTCTATCTCCGGCCATTCCAACTCCAGTGTGGACTATACACAGTGAAACTCTTGTGTCTAGTTCAAGTTGAGAGGAGTTATTTTCTGAAACACACAAGTCAGGTCACAGGATGTCTCCCATCTTATTTAGAATATTGACTTGGAGGGCATCATTATAATGCCTATATTGCTTATGAGCTTCAATATCTGTCTCTGCAGCCTCATCTCCTTTGTCTGACTGTGACAGCCTTTAGAAAGAAAAATCAGATCCGTATGCTCACTTCCAGCTGGTGGTTTCATTATTCTGTTCTTTAAGTTAGGCAAATGGCTTATCTTTTTGCATGTGAAATTACTAAAAGAGAAGGTAAGATGCATACACTGAGCATTTCTTGGAGAATGTCTATTTGGTATGGAATTTTAAAAAGAAAAATGAGAGAACTTAAATTGAGGTCTGCATTTAGCATATCTGTAAGTCAGAGATTCAGTAAAGAACAAAATTGAAACTTAATAATATTTTGATCTTTGCAGAGATGCTTTCATGGCTCCTAGAGTCTATTCCAAGTTTGCATACTACTGATTTAAACCAAATTTATTTTTAAATCTATTTTTGATATTAGGAATTGACTTTGATACCATTACTTTTCAAAATCAAAATCCTAATTTTAAATTGAAATTTTTTTATTCCTCAAACTAGTGCAAAGCATTGGGGACATAGGAATGAATTAGTAAATATTATAAATTTGCAGGAACTTAGCAGCTTGGTTTACATCTCTGAAAGAAACAGGGCATATAGGCATGGCAAAGTATCGGCAATAATACTACATAGGACACCATCTGCACTCTAGGAGATCTGCATCTTGGAGCTGACCGGACAGGTACACCACTCTGCTAAGGCCCATTTTCAGTCCTTTTTCTCTAGACTCTACAAAGGGTGAGACTAAGTAGGGTTCATTTTATAGATGAGAAACCTAGGGTTCTGAGGATTTAGCAACGTGCAATTTACTGCCTAATCCTGAACTAAAGCCGAGTTTAATGACTTGGAGTCTAATGAACCTCTGTCTACAGTCTCCCCAAAATATCTCGGGTGCCTTGACTACACATTTTAGGCACCGAGGTACCCTTCAACAAGGCACAGACAATGCTACTTTTTATATCCAGTATTTACCCTCCTCCTCCTTCTCCTCCTTTCTTTTAGAGACAGGACTTGGCTCTGCAACCTAGGCTGAAATTCAGTGGTGCAATCATATCTCACTGCAGCCTTGAACTCCTGGGCTCGAGGGATCCTCCTACCCCAGCCTCTTTAGTTGGGACTATAGGTGCACACTATCACACCCAGCTAATTTTTATTTTTTGTAGAGATGAGGTCTTGCTATGTTAACCAAGTTTTATACTTGGTGCTTTCAATTGGACAAATGGGTAGTTAGTTAAGCTCTAGAAATAATCTCAATTGAGAATCCCTTATTGTTAGGGAAAACCTTAATTCTCCTGTTTTTAGTCATTCATTCTTCAATAGATATCTGTTGATATCTAGGGACTTGGATTTAGCAGTGAACAAAATAGAGACATCCTCAGGGAGTTAACATTCTATTTCAAGAAGGAACATCTGACTCCAGGAGAGAAAAATCATGGCAAGGTAACTGCCACCCTTCCCCCTCCCTTCCTCCCTCCTCCCTCCCTCACTTCTTCCAAGAGAGATTTATCAGATTACTGAGACTGGGGAGCAAGCATGAACCTGAGGCCTTGGTTCCTTCTCTCTTTCTGGCTACCCATTGCTGCTCCTTGCTGTAATGTGCTCCCTGGGAGACTATGTCTCTGTTGTTGAGGACTGTTAATTCAGCACATAGGGAAAAGTATTCAAAGCCCACCTGTGCCTGCAGATCCAAGTCCTGTTCTCCATTACTTTATGAGTAATAAAGATGACATATGCTGATCCTTCATCATTCTTCTGTGTCTTCTCTTACTCAGTTAGGAAGTCAGAGAAGAAAAAATGGTGAATAATAATCGGCCTCCCACTTTCTACATCTAGTCTTTCAGTCAATATCACAAATATCACCAAGTAGGAGAAAAAGTTCTGCCGTATCGGTTGGTTATTCGTGAGGGAACCTTTAGAGAGGACCTGGCATCACTAGGGGACAGCAACTTTTTTACAACTGTGTACAAGCAGGTGACAAGTGTTTAGGGTGTCTGATTCTATGCAGCTTTTCTGACTAAGGAGTTGTTGCCATGTACTCACTGTAACAAAATCAGCCCGGATGATTACACTTTCAAACTCAGAGAGCCAGCAATCCTTCTATTCAGGGACAACAAACCACAGGGTGCCTATGAGTGTGGACTTACTTCTGATGTGTGAGACAATGTCATAATGTACATACTGCTTGCTTTTTTATGAAATATATATCTTCATTTTTCCAGAAGGTTCTTGGAGACATCTAGTATGCTTGCTTCTTTTACAGATGAGGAGGTTGAGCCCAGAGAGATTAATGTTTCTAAGTTTACTGGTCACCATCCGCTCTCCCCACAACCTAGATCATAGAGGACAGACGTTGGGCCAGAACCTGTCTCATGCCCTTTTCACCACAGTACAAACTGTTCTCATAAGAACAAACAATGTTGGAATAGTCCTCGGAGATTATTTGGGTATTATAAAAAAATAGTTTTTAAAGTAACTGCTTCTCCTGTTACATTTTGCTTTAAGAAGTTTAGAAAACATGGGCAGATAAATGGATGCTACCTTTCATCATTCATGCAATTGGACTTTGATTTTAATTTGTAAAAATAAAAAAGTGATATAAATGAAGACGGAAGGCAAACCCCTAGTGACTAGGACAAAATATCACATTCATTAAACAAAACTATCCTGCTCCAATTGTTAAGATATTTTAATTATATTTTTTGTGCCAAGACTTTATTTCTTGCTCCAGGTGCACTCAATAAGAGATAATTGGTATGATTTCTTCCTGATTCATTTTATTCTTTGCACTTAATGCAATTTTTAAAAGAAGGTTTTAACAGAATATTGATTATTCATGCCTAAAATCCTTTAAGTTTTTTTCCCCATTTTGTTCTATTTCATCTTGTCAATATTTGCGTTAAGCCATCTGCATTGATTTCAATGAGGAGATGCTACCCTGTGACCTCTCGCAAACAAATGGCAGTGTGCCAGAGCAGAAAGGAATCTTCTGCCAACCGCTTCTTGGCTGACTTGGCCACTCAACAGACTGGTATCAGCTTTGTTCTCTTATTTCCTTTTATTTTCAATAAGAGAAGAAGCAGTATCCAAGAGGCAAAGGCCTTTACCAATTAAATAAGGAAAACAAGTTACCACTTGGTCTCCTGGCTTTAGTCACCACATTGCAGCTTATGTACTTAGGAGGTCTGTGCTGCAAGTCATGTGCTACCCAACAATTTGCAGAGTCTTTAAATGAAATGCCAAACTTGCTGTACTAAATCTTAAAATATGAGAGAACTTTGCCTCATCAACCTCTGAGGTTGATTTCAGCAGGGAAATGGGGCAATGTTATTTTCCCATGGTAGTTGTATTTTCAAACCTTCAGAGAAAAGAGAGAACAAAATCTGTATTGTATCAGAAGGGCAAAAGCTTAGGCCTGCCATGGTGATTCATGCCTGCAATCCTAGCACTTTGGGAGGCTGAGGTGGGAGGATTGCTTGAGCATAGGAGTTCGAGACCAGCCTAGAGAATATAGCGAGACCTTGTCGCTAAAAATAATTTTTAAAAAAATTAGCTGGTTGTGGTGGAGTGTGCCTGTAGTCCTAGCTACTTGGGAGACTGAGACAGAAGGATCACCTGAGCCCAGTAGTTTGAGACTGTAGTGAGCTGTGTTCATACCACTGCTTCTCTGGAAATTACAATGTTTTGAGAGGGGCTAAAGAGATGGAGGAATTGCAAGAACTAGAGATATCTTAATCATAAAAACTGTGAAAGCTTTGTTTAAAAACAAACAAAAACTCCAAACTAATCAAATTCTGGCAACTTCCAACTTCTAACAAAGTCAGCAAGGCAGCGAGATGGACCAGAGAATGAACTACATCTCCTTCAAGGACGTGGCAATTGTCACGAGTAAATAAGTCGATTTGGAGATTTTTCTGATCCTGTTCCAGTATAGCTTTACATCTATACTGCAGATGATAGCCCAGCTCTCCGACCTCACATAAAGGGTTTTGCTTACATAGGGGCGGGGGCAACTTGGAAGATGAATGCTGACAATGTTATCTCAAGCTTGAACTATTTCCTTAGGGCATTTTTGGTGCAATGTTGAATTGTGCTTCGTGCTTCATTTAGTGTAAAGACGGAGCGGGGTTGGGAGTGTTTTCTTTGATAGAGAAGCAGCTGTGAGATAATTGGTGACCGGTGATCGGAGGAACCACACATCCCCAGCATCCGGAGCTCTCCCAAGCAGGATGACATGATACACTATTCAAAGGGGAGGATGGGAGTTACCAATCTCTGTTTGATGCAGTGCATTTTCTCCCCCAGCTATGTAGAAAGAACTAATTTTATTTTTATGTGACTTGCACTATAGCTTCTCATTTCTAATGAGATTGTTTCCAAATTGACATCCCCCAGTCAGCTGGCCATCATATCTACATGTGCTTTTAGAGACTCTACCTCGCCCCATGTCCTTCCTTTTAGGTTGATCTTTGGCAGACAGTAATTTTGTTGACATCGATGAGAGATCCCCTTTTAACTCTATAAGTGGAAGTGGATGAATTGAAATGTAAAATAATCACAATTTAAGGTTGATGATGTACATATGGGTAAGATTATTGAAAAGTTCTCTTCGCCTTTGGGTAACTAACCAGATACGGGGGTCAAGTGACCATCAGTGAAATTGGACAACACTAATGAGGTTTAATAGGAGGAGCACCAGACTGGGAGTCGTGGAGACCTGAATCCTGATTCTGATTCTGACACAGATTCATTGGGTAATCTTGAGCAAGCCTCTGGACTTCATTTTCTTTCTGTGTGAGATGAGTGAGATGAAAACGTTTATCTCACAGGTTCCTTTCAGCTCTAACATTGCCTATGCCTTTGATATTTTGTTTTCTTATAAAGTAAGAAAATCACACAAATATTTTCCTAGTTTCTCATCCATTTTCCCTATTTTTCCATCTAATTTCTACTTCAGAATTTTCCCGAAGGATGCATCATTTTGGGTCCATCACTCTTCCTTTCCTAATAGTCTTGACACACAGTGTTAGTCTTGGGGCATGAGTAGATTAGGTGGTTGCCTTTTAAGAGTGAGTTGAGAGCTAACTCCAAATATTACCCACATTGTCCTGCATCTGAAATCTGAAATTCCATCCTCAGGAGTTTGCTTGCTGTGGGTAAGGCACCTGCACTCTATTAATGTAACATATCCATGCCCTGGGAGAGGAAATACATTAAACTTGCTTCAGCTTAATTAGGACACATTTATCTGAGTTTTCCCAAATAGCTGTCTAACTGAACACAGAACCTTGGAGAGGAGAGAGAGAATGAAGAAGCTTTCATAGGGCAGAGAAGTGAGTGATACATCAAAAACCTGGACTAAGCCTGGTGTTTCTACATGGTGGGGTTCAGAGTCAGAGACAATGAGAAGCTGGGGCAGGGACCAGATATGAGGTCAATGGAATACTGTATAACAGGGAATGGTGGTGGTGACAGAGGTGAGCAAGGAAGTCAGAAGATCCCAGGAACAAATTTTGTCTCACGATTTCCCTTAGCCTGGGGTCTGTCCATGTTAATCTGCATAAAACTAGTGCAGCTCCTCTTTGCTCAATGATCACTTCAGAACAAGAAGGCAAGGAAAGAAATCACACGATATTAACTTGTGACACTTTCTTGCGGCTCCTCCAGGATCTCTTTGTTTTCATTTTGCCTGAATTTCAGATCTATAATTAGAGTTGAGAAGCAAATGTTCTGCACAGGGAGTTTTGCTAACACCACTGTTTTAGAGAGGAAGTTGTTTTAGAGGTGGAGAATATGGTACATCTTCCCCCATCCCTTTATGAAACACGCTCTTAAAAGTCTAAGAGAGGTAGGTTGCTGCAGGCTTTTTTTTCTAAAAGAACTCTTGTTTTTGTGAAGGAAAAAAAAAGCAACAAGATTCTCTATCGGTATTGATATCACCCATCCTGAAACTTCCATGAGTGCTCAGGGTCAGGGGTGCATGCTGGGAGAGTCACTCTTTAGCCCTATGCCGGCTGAGAGGAGATTTCATGTATTTGATGTGTGTCTTTGTTTCATGCTGTTTGGACATTTTGTGAAGTTAATGTTGTTCTGAAGAAAGTAGATTAGTGTCTTTTCCTGTCTTCAATAATTCAGTTCTTAACTTTATAAGGAACTCAGGATGCTATGACAATGGAAGTGGTTAAGAAAATATCTGCACTCCAGTCTGGGCGACCGAGTGAGACTCCAACTCAAAAAAAAAAAAAAAAGAAAAAGAAAATATCATGGAAGTGCATCAAGTCTGTATGCTTACTAAAGAAGTGGTAGCCCTGAGAGTGTTTTGAAAAGGTTGGATGCAAAAGTGCAGAATACTATCCAACAGTTACAGAGTTTAGTGTCATTATTTCCTGAATACCAGTGATTCTTTCCTTCTTGGTGAACTTGATCCTTTCAAACTCAGATGCCATATTTAAGATGAAAAGTATTATATTTTCATTCTCTTTTGCTTTGTTTGCTTACTTTTTACTTAATCTTGTCCACTGAACAACAAAGAGACACCAAGATAATAGACCAATTTGTCTGGCCAGTCAGTGAAGAGAACGTGGCAGATATTGAAGATGATCCCTTAGACTTCTAATCACCATACCTCTTTCAGCCCAGGCCCACACCCCTTACAAAGGTTCAGTCTCTTACACCTCAAAACTATTAATATTTCAGTACTCTTTCTTCTGCAAGTTTGTATCTGCTCATTTCTTTCAATCTATTTTCTCTCTAATGTTCAGATTTGGCAGTTTCTATTGTTCTACCTTCCAGTTCAACGATTCTTTTCTCTACCTTCCCCATTCTGCTGTTGAATCCATTCACGGAGCATTTTATTTCAGGCTATTATATTTTTCAGTTCTAAAACTTCCATTTGGTTCTTCTATTTCTTCATCCTGGTGAAGTTTTTTATTTTTTCATTTATTTCAGTCATGTTCCTGATTTAACGTTGAAGCATTATTGCCATAGCTGCTTCAAAATCTTTGTTGGATAATTCCAGTATATCTGCCATCGTGGTGTTGGCCCATTTTGATTGTCTTTTTTTCATTAAGTTTGGGATCTTTTTGGTTCTTGATGTGACATGCAATTTTACATTGAAATATGGACATTTTCAGATTATAAGACTCTGAATCTTACTTAACACTTCTGTTTTAATTGACTTTACCTGACATCTTGTTGGCAGGAAAAGGAGGAACACTGACTACCAGGTTGAAGTAGAGGCCCAAGTTTCCCACTCGGCCTCAGTTAATACCTGAGGAAAAAGTGTTCTTCATGACTGCTGGGTGGGGGTGGGAGTTTCAGCTGTGGTCTCTACTAACACTGCAGTGAGGGCAATCTTGTTATCACTGAGTGATAGTGAAAGTCCTGCTTCTCCACAGGCCTCCTCTGACACTACCCCAATAGAGAGAAAGAGTTCCTCCTTATCGCCTGGTAGAGGTAGAAGTACAGACTCCCACATAGTCTCCACTGGCACAGTGGGACTGGGGAGAGGAAGACAGAGGAGTCTCCTTTCTGGCTCGTAAAGATAAAAGTTCTGGTTTCCTACTTGGCCATCTCTGACACCATCTTGGAGGAGGCATTGGATGGCTCATAACAGCCCAGTGGGGATTGAAGTCTAGTTTCCCCCTGGGTTTTTGCTGGTATGGATGAGGATGGATCTGCAGATTTTTTCTGTGGTGTTACACTAGAGCAGAATTGTTATTGTCTAAATGTTTTCTGTCTTTGATCACAAATTTAAATGTGAAAACTACAACTTAAAAATCTTAGGGATCTGGGGTCAGAGAAAGAGTTATTAAATTCTGTTAAAAGAAGATAAAAAGACAAGCTACAGACCAGGAGAAAATATTTGCAAATCATGTATCTACCAAAGAATCTAGAATACATCAAAAGTAACTAAAGCACATTAAAAAGAAACTCTCAAAATTCAACAATAAAAACAAACAATTCAGTAGAAAATAGGAAAAAGACACAAAGAGACATTTCACCAAAGACAATATGCTGATGACAAATAAGCACATGAAAAGTAAAGGTGTTCAACATCATTAGCCATTAAGGAAATGCAAATTAAAACCTCCATGAGATATCACTACACACCTACCAGAATCACTAAAATAAAAAAACACTGGCAACACCAAATGCCGATGAGGTTGTGGGGAAACTGAATCACTCAGTAAAATGCTAAAGTTACTATGGAAAAGTTTGGCAGTTTCTTAAACAACTAATTATGCAGCGATCATACAACCCAGCAACTACACCTTAAGCAGTCATCTGAGAGAAAAGAAGACTTGTCTTCACATAAAAGCTTGTACACAAATGTTTATAGTAGATTTACTTGGCATAGCCCCAAACTGGAAACAACCCAGTGCTTCAGTGGGTGGATGATTAAACAAACTGTGATATATTCATACCTTGGAATGCTACTCAACAACAAAAAGAAACCAATTATTGATACACACAACAATCTGGATGGATCTCCAGATAATTAAGCTGCATGAAAAAAGCCAATCCCCAAAGTTCTGTATACTGCAGGACTCCATTCATATAACATTCTTGAAATGACAAAATTATAGAGATAGAAAGGGATTAGTGGTTCCCAGGGACTAAGGACAAAATGGGGTAAGAAGGAAGTAGGGGTTGTTATAATAGGGCAATGGTGAGGGATCCTTGTGATGATGGAAATGGTCTGTATCTTGAATGTGTCAAAGTTAGTATCCTGGTTGTGATACTGTACCATATTTTTGCAAGTTACCCTGGAGAAAATTTTGTAAAGGATACTAGGGATCTCTCTGCTTTCTTTCCCACAATTGTATGTGACTATACAATTTTTTCAAAGTAAGAAGTTTAATTAAAATCAAAACAAAACCGCCTAGTCACTCAAAGAGGGCAAGAGTTTTGCAGACAGTCGGCTAGAAACCCAGACTTCACCTGCATGCAACCTACTTATGTAGTAAATCCCCACTTGTACCCCCACAACTCTAAAATTTAAAAAAATATAAAAAGTTTTGCAGATAAATGTAACCACTATGAAATTCTGGAGGTGAGACTATGAGATTAGGTGGTTCTAAACCTTGGGTCTCTCTGAAACACCAGGAGAAGCTTCTGGTTATAGTCTAGATCCTTTGAGAAACAAGGAAATGTGCAGATGAGAATCTAAGACTATAGACTTACCCCTAAGGTAGGCATTATGATGATCAAGTGTTAATAGCTACCACCTTTCAGAACTTTAGGAACCCTGCTGCACCTTTAAGTAAGGTTGGGATGATGGCTTTGGGGATGCTGTCTTCATTCTTAAATCTGGTCACTCAGCTTTGCTTCTTTTTATTCTCCAAGTCTGTGGCTCGTTTCAGCACTGCCTCTCCTCTACTTAGCAGGTCAGAAGAGGAGGCTGGAGGGCAGCTATGGAATCAGAGCAGGGTGTGACCAGTTTCCACTTTAGGTGAGAAGAGGACACAGATTGAGTTCATCTTTTGGGAACATTGGTGGTATTTTCTCAAAGTAGACCAGAGGTGCATGAATCACTCAACTTCTCATACCCTCTCCAAGATATCACTGCCTTTGGCTATATATATCCATCCCCTTACCCTACTTTGTAGTTATATTCCCTTTTTAAAAAGTGATAAGGGTATCTTCCCAACAGAAGGAAATTATATCAGTTGTTCAGTTTATTAGGGATTTACTCATACCTCCCTTTTGGTTTGCAAGACCATGTAAAACAATGGCACATGTACATCTATATAGATATTTTTCTATACAGATTTTTTTCCCTAACTTGCTTTCTAGCATCAGCTTGATTTTTCATCACTGCCTCAATCTTTGAAAAGTTGTTTCTCCCCTTATTAAATGTGCATAAGTCTCAGCTAGCACCAGTTGGAAAGTGGAAAAGTCTGCGTGAATGTGCTTATATGATTGTGTAAGTGATGGGAAAAATAAGTTCCATGTGACATCGGCTTGTAAATTTTCTCAGTGAAAATAAGCAATAAAACTCCTTTCTACAAAACAATGGAGATATTTTAACAGTTGGCAGCCAGAGCATTGCAAACATTTGTAGATCATTTGCTGAACATTGAGAGAGGTGCTAGGGTTATAAAAAGGTTAGTGCCACATATCCTGCCTCCAGGGCTTTACAGTTTATTAGTAATGGTATCTGGCCTGTTTTAAGCGTCTGATGTGTGACAGACAGAACCTCAGTCACATTAAGTTATTTAATACTCTAAAACATTCTGCACAACAGGGTGAATGATTCTCATTTTGCACATATGGGAACTGATACCTAAAGATATTAAAGATCTTGCCCATGTTTACAGACTAGTAAATGGTGATGTTCAAGTACAAAACAGATCTACATACATCATACTGTCTCTACACAGAAAAGAAAAAAAAAAAATCAGTAAATGGACAAATTGACTAAATGCCTAGGAAGTGGCAGATGAGAGAAGCTGAGATACCCAAGGGAGGAGAGATGGTTATGACAAGAGTGAACACTTGATGAATACAAATTGTGAACTCTGTGTAAGGTCTAAGCTAGAGGATATTTTTTGTATTGTTAAATTTGGAGGTAAGTACTATACTAGCAAGCCAACTGAAGTATGTTTATACATTTGTAATATGACACACATTATCCTGTTGACAAAACATGAATAAATGCTATCCTACCATTTGTATTAAAAAGAAAACATCTCCTTCAAACTTAACTCAGAATGTTCTACTTAAGTGTTTCTTTATGCCATTACTCCAGGACACTCTCCTGCCTATCTTCTTTCCTTCCTTCCCATTTCTTAGGAGAATCTGTTCTTGCCGAATCTTGGTCTTTGAAGTCAACTAGTTCCCCCAAATGTAGAAGATACACCACTAACAGTAAGTCCTTATTCAAAGAAACTCTTTGTTCTTTGGGACTCCACATAGGCTGAGCAGAATGTATGTGAAAAACAAACAATAAACCAACCTGAAGTCTGTGTTATAGGGCAGAAGTGATCAACATGGTGCATATAGTTTGGATATTTGTTTCCTCCAAATATCATATTGAAATTTGATACCCAGTGTTGGAGGTGGGGCCTCATGTGAGGTTTTGGGTCGTGGAGGCAAATTCCTCGTGAATAGATCAATGCCCTCCCTGGGGTGGGGAGTGAGTGAGTTCTCACTCTATTAATTTCTGTGAGAGCTTGTTGTTAAAAAGAGCCTTCCCGCCCTTGACTTTCTCTGTCTCTCCTGCCACATTATCTCTATGCATGGGGCTCCCTTCACCTTCTGCCATGATTAGAAACAACTTGAGACCCTCACCAGATGAGTAGATGAATGCTAGCACCATGCTTCTTGTACAGCCTGCAGAACCAAGAGCCAAATAAACCTTTTTTTACAAAATAAATTACTCAGCCTCAAGACACATGGGGATGTTCAAAACATCCACATTCTCATGAGAAAACTTGAACCAGGAAAAACAACAACCAAACAAACAATCCATTTTCTTCCAGCTCTCTGTTGAGAATCCTCTAAGCAGTAGACCAAGCCTCTTTCTCATCCTCTACTAAAGAGGAAAGATCCTTTCTAAGGATCTAAGTCAATATACATACAACAAGAAATGGGGAGTAGGGAAGAGGGAATGAAAAGTATCAAGAGGAAGGCTTTGGAGCTGATGTGGAATAGGAAACTCTGTGGTTGGCTGGAGATTATATATTTGGATGTCATTCACAGATTTCAAGAACGTTGAGGCAGGAATTTGAGCTATTTTGTGATCACTTTGGTTTGTTGGTGGATAGAAATTCTATATTTCTGGGAACCAGGGACATTTCTAAATGCCCTGCCAAGCTTAGTACATTCCAGGACTTAGAGATCAGCCAAGATCAGTTCACCTGACTGGATGGGTACTTGGAGGAAGGTGAGTGAGCAAAGTAAATTCACTCAAGAGTAGCCAATGTACAAGGGTCAACAGGGAGTAAATTACTAGGTTGAACTTTTGAAACAATTATATAGGACAAAAATAGTTGAATGTTGGTAATTTTATATGAATCAATCTCATACAGACTCCTGATCTTAAATTTTTAGAATGTGTTTGAAGGATTTTGAAACTGACTATATGAAAAAATAGACACCAGGGTCAAAAAGACATTTGAATTCTAGAATCTCTTTTTATTAGATACATTATCCTGGACAAGTTAGATACAACAGCACCTACATAGCACATAGGAATGGACTGAGAATTTAAAAGAATATAAAGCTTTTAGCCACCTAGTAGGCACTCAAATGTTACTTTATCCCCTGAACCCGCTTCACTGAGCTCTTTAGCTCTTATTTACTTAGAATTCTCGACCACACAGTTCATCTCCCTGGATTTTTACTAATCCTAGTACTCAGAATTAGTTGTTAGAGGAAGAAGGGACTGAACAGCTCCCTTAGCTTATTGCTGCATTTTACAAATGTAGAACTCAAAGCCAGAGGCATTTCTCAAGGTCACAAAACTAGTCAGTGTCAAGATCTCAGCTGTCTAGGTCAAAGTTGCCCATTCCAGAGATTTAACTAAGTTACTCAAGATAGTTGGTCTGAACTTACATTTTTCTATGCTTTTATTTATCCAACAGAACCCAGGTCAGAGGAGGAGGAAGACAAAGAGAACCCTGAATCTGTACAAAATGCTCAGCTTCTCTTTCAGGCACTAAATAAAGTGTGTTGTATAGACTGTGTGGCTCCTCTACCCCAGTCAGACTTGCTCTATGGCTTAGGCAGGAATGGCAAGTTGATTTCCTCTCACCACCAGTTAGTAGTTGCTTGGGGTGATTTGTTGAGAAGGACTCTGTGATCATTTCTAGGTAGAACAGTACAGAGTTCTACAATTGATTAATGATGTCAGCCTTGGGTGTGGAAGGGGAAAGTAGTATGAACTTCTGGGCCCTATCTCAGGTGGAGTTTGCTGAATCGGAATCTCCAGGTCTATATTTGCTGTTTTATCCTTCTACCTGTTGTAATTTAGAAAACTTCCAAATGATTTTTTCCTTAACAGCAGAGTATAGGGAGCAGGCTCTTGTCCCTTGTTCATGAGTTTAGTCTTGTGTCTATTGGTTAGAGGAAAAATAGCTGTTATAATAAATAAACTCCAAACATTTAGTGGCTTAACACAATAAAAACTTACTTCTTCACCATATAGCAGTCTGATATGAATAGTCCTGCTCTGCAGGAAGCTTTCTTGCTTATGGCAATTCAGACACTTGTGTTCCTTCCATCTCATGACTACTCTATCTTCTATTTCTAGCTCATGGAAAATTCTGGAACGGAACATGTCACTTCTATCCACACTCCATTGGTGAGAACCAGTCATGTGGTGATACCTGGATGCAAGAGGTACTGGAAAATAAATAATTAATACACATCCTGGATATTTGCCCTCTGAAGTTTGAGAATTGCTGACCCAGAATACAAAATAAGATTTTTTTTCCCTGAACACCCTGTGGGTCCCCTGTTATCTAGTCCAGAAGGTTCCACCTTGCAGTGGGATCACTTGATCAGGCATGTGTGATTTTAAAATCAAAGACTTCATGCAGCAGCAGAGCCTGATATAGATGCCAATTTGGCCGAACTCCCTCTGTTAGTCATCACTCTAGCTTGAACATCCCTGAGGCCTGAAGCCATACCCCAAAACACTGATGTAATAATAAGTAAGCAGCAGTTACCATTTATTATGAAGTGGTTGTTATGGGTTGAATTTTGTCTCCCTGCCAAATTCATATTTTGAAGCTCTAACTTCCAGTACCTTAGAATGTGGCCTTATCTGGAAATAGGGTTGCCGCTGATGTAGTTAATTCAGACGAGGTCATACTAAAGTAGGTGAGCCCCTAATCTAATTTGACTAGAGCCCTTATTAAAAAAAAAAAGGAAATGGACAGAGTCAGGCACACATAAAGGGAAGGCAGTGGGAAGGAGACACAGGGAGAAGACGAAGGTAGAGGAGAAAAGTCCTTCCCTCATAGCTCTCAGAAGGAACCAACCCTGCTGACACTTTGATTTCAGATTTCTAGCCTCCAGATCAATGAGACAATACATTTTTGTTGTTTAAGCCAGCCAGTTTGTGATTCTTTGCTACGGCAGCCCTAGCAAACGAATACACTAGTCTGAGGCCCTTAGGTACTATTATCACTCCAGCTTGAGGGATGAAAAGGCCAAGGTATAGAGAGGTGAAATCACTGCCCAAAAGCGTGTGGATAGTATGTTATGGGTCAAGGATAAAGCTCAGGTTTAGCCCTTCTCTGATCCTGGAGCTGCCTGAACTAATTACTTCTCATGGGAATAATTTCTAACTTTTTATTGTTCTTGTTTGAGTTGGGGTCTCACTCTGTCACTCAGGTTGGAGTGCAGTGGCATGATCATGACTCATCACAGCCTCTAACTCTTGGGGTTGGGCGATCCTCCCACCTCAGCCTCCCAAATAGCTGGGACTACGGCACACACCACCATGCCCAGTCAATTTTTTGATTTTCTGTAGAGATGAGGTCTTGCTATGTTGCTCAGTCTGGTGTCAAACTCCTGGGATCAAGCGATCCCCTGCTTTGGTGTCCCAAAGTGCTGGGATTACAGGCGTGGCCCACAGTGACTGGCCAGCCTTCTAACTTCTTAATATGAAACTGCCTTGCCCTTTCCTGCCTCACCATTCTCCTGCATGGTGCACTATACTGACCTGGGTTCCAATAGCCAATAACCAGCCCATCTCTGGGTTTTGCCTGGTTTCTGTGCTATCATTGCCAAGGGCACTAGTGAGCTTAAGCTACCCAAGCATTCACCATGTGGATGTTTGTCCTGGTTCAGTGAGGTGAACAGTCTCAAAGTATGCTTTGAAGATAATCAATACCTAAAATATCAGAACACATGAAAGTTAGATAACTTTAAAAAATTCTCACTATTTCTAAAAAGGATTGTTTTCTCTTTCTTTGTTGGTTTTTTCGAGACAGGATCAGTCTCACCAAGTTGCCCAGGGAAGTCTCAGACTCTTAAACTCAAATGATCTTCCTGCCTCAGCCTCCTGAGTAGCTGGGATTACAGGTATGTGCCATCATGGCCGGCTGAAATGACCTTGAATAGTGCTTCCTTTCAATGTGTGTGTGAGTAAGAGAGAGAGAGAGAGAGAGAGAGAGAGAGAGAGAGACTGAGAGAGAGAGAGAGAGAGACTGAGAGAGAGTGTATGAGAGAGAGAGAGAGATCCACACTATCTCTGTTTACTTGTTATTAAAAAATAGCTTTGTAATCTATAAAATGTAGGTTTGATACATTGAAATTTGATGTAAAAATGTTCCCTGAGGTCTCAGCTACTGTTCTTTCTTCTCAAACCTCTTGGTGCTGATGGAATCTTCCAAATATTCAAGCTCATTGGACTAGAAGATATTCTATGAGAGGTTATAGTTCTGATTGTAATATATTACTACATTTACTTCTATTCACTTGATGTAAAAGTCAAGGCTGCTCCTTGGGGAGGATAAATGGTAGCAATGTTAGTCGGACAGAGTCCTCCAAAAGCTTCCAATTTCATGTGAAGTCACTGGTCTGATTTTAATTTTTATTAATGTTTTACATCTGGCAAAAAAATTAAGTCAGAAGAATTTATAACCAAAGGCAAATGTAGAGTAAACCTACTGACAATACTATGATTTCACTGAGCCAGCATGGCTAAATAAAATAAGTGACTTTTTGATGATATAACTTTCATACAGTAAGGAACGTGAAGATAAAGAGACAATGTGCAAGCATTGTGTCTATATCATAGATTTGGTGGCAGGTTGAACAGGGAGAAGCTCCCAGGGTTGTGAACAAATATGAGAGGGGTTAAAGCTTGTGAAAGTGATCTGAAAGGTGGTAAAGTGGTATTTAGAGGTAAAGAATGACTATTTTTAGATGAATCACCACTTCCTTACTGGGCCTTCTTCCATGTGAAAGCTGTTTTCACTCATAAGCGGACCTTGAACAATTATTATAATACTATAATAAAGGGATTGGCAAACTGAGAATCCCTAGTGGGAAACTGTCAGGGGTGGGATTGGCAGTTGAGGGAAACTGCTAGGGGAGGGAGGGGCATGCCTCATCAACAAGGGTACCTGCATAATCAATGTTTGTATACCTAGCCCTGAATTGTACCCCACATCTTTACAATTAAAAAAAAAAAGAAAATACAAAAAAAAAAAAAAGAAAGAAAGCTGTCCTCCTGCCAAAATCACACTTTATCTTCAGAATCTTCAAAGCCCTCCTTTCCTCAGCCTTCCATGACCCTCCAAAGGGATATGAAATCTTCCCCTGAGGTTCTTGTTGACCTTTACTACAAATCCAGTCTGTCAGTTACCTCACTTTGCCTGGTGTTATAGTTATGGGGAATGTTCTCTGACCACCCTCCCCACCCTAGATTACATAATTAAAAACTCCTTGATTCAGTGGCCATAGTTACTGGTCCACTCTGGAACGTAAAGTCCCTTGCCCTCAGATTAGCCTGCAGAAGAATTCAGCTGCTTTCTCTTTCCTGCTTTCTAATGACTCCTTAGCCACAAAAGTCAAGTATGATGGGAAACCAGGGAAACAGAAAGTAGATCATTTACTTGGAGACCTGGGACTTGTTCATACTCACCCTGGCATGTGTTAACTTCTGGTTGAGACTCTTTATCTAGTTGCTTTTCTCTTCTGTGTTGTGAGTTCGAAAACTTCCCAATGCTTTTTTCCTTAACAGCAGAGTATAGGGAGTAGGTTCTTGTCCCTTGTTTCATGAGTATAGTCTTATCTCTATTGGTTATGGTAAAACTAGCAGCTGTGATAAATAAACTTCAAACATTCAGTGGCTTAACATAATAAAAATCTTATTTCTTCACCATATAGCAGTCTGATGTGGATAATCCTGCTCAGCAGGAAGCTCTCTTGCTTACGGCAATTCAAACACTTGAGTTCCTTCCGTCTCATGACTACTCTATCTTCTATTTCTAGCTCATGGAAAATTCTGGAATGGAACATACCACTCCTATCTACATTCTGTTGGTGAGAACCAGTCATATGGGGACACCTGGATGCAAAAGGTACTGGGAAATAAGTCTGTAGTTGGACATTCTCTTCCCAGCAACAAATTCACAGTACAGAAGGGAGAGCATAAATGTTGGGGTGTTAGCCAGCAGGCTCCATCACACGATGCTATCTCAAGTGGGTGAGAACCATGGTATTAACACACTTAACTCTCTTCTGATTGACTCACTCCAGTCTAGCAAGCAATTTCCAAAGTTGTCCTTGGGATAGGCCAAATACCAATACTGTCTTATTTCTACCATTACTAAGTCAAGCCTGTGGAAGCTTTGTGAATGCATGGTATGGGCTATTGTAGAAAGGTCAGTGGGAAATTGTTGGCCAGGGTTTTGCTCCACTGCCTACAGCTCTACCATTCCTTCCTCATCCTGTAATTTTTATTTAGATTATTATAAGTTTGGCAAAGAATGTTTTCTTGTTTCCTTCCCCATTGGCTTTGATAAAATAAATAAAAATTTAAAAGACCACGTTGACTTCCAGTTTCTATTCCAGCATGTAAGGAGTTTAGGAGTTACCACTCCATCCTAACAAGTAAAAATCTAAACAGACTGAAAATTCAACAACTCTTCTTATATCTAACAGAGAAGTGAGGTCACAGGAAAAACCACTTCCTCCCAGATTGGAGAGACAGACAGATAGACACAGAGAATCACAACTTACTAGAGTAGAAACCTCCAGAGATCAGTGCTGGGGTAGGAAAATCTGAACTGTAATTAATGAACTGCTGGAGGCTGAGTGTGGACAGGTTTGAAGCTTAAAATCTCCAGGGAGACCCAGGCATAGACAGGCTTCTATACTTTTGTGAGTTTTGTCTCCAGGAACTCAACCAGGTTCTTACAGTAAATATTAGAGAAAAATTCTCTCATGCTTCTGGAAAGGGGAGGGGAAATATAACCATTTTGGAATTACGAGAGCATTCTGCTCTTCTTAACAAGGCTTGCCTTCAGGAGAAACTATTATACCAGATCCTCACCTGCTAGGATTTATCAGAACCTAATACACCTGGAGGAGAGGAAATACTCAGCTACATCTAACTCCAGCCTTCCATGTGGGGGAAGAGAAAGACCCAGCCCCAGTCTCATCTAGCCATCCTGTCACAGCTAAGAGGGGTGGGTGGACTGAGAAGCGTTGGTGAAGTTCACAGTCCAGAGGAACAGTTTCAGTAAACGATTAAGACCTAATCACAAGACTATAGAACACCTCCCTATCCCTCCACACTCCTTGTTACCACCACATTGCCAAAGGCCTATTTACTGCAATTCCTTTTACCCAGTATATTGTATCTACCTTTCAGAAAAATGTGAAGTCCAAAAATAAGAGACTCAACAATCATCAGAACTAGGTTTAGATGTGTTAGGAATATCGAAATGATCAGACAAGGAATTTTAAAAAGCCATGACTTACATGATAAAGGCTTTAATGGAAATGCTAGATAACATGCAAGGACAGATACATAGGTAAAAAGAAAGATGCAAATTCTAAGAAAGAATAAAAAAGAAATAATAGAGGTAAAAATGCTGTAACAAATGACGAATGACTTTGATGGGCTCATTCATTAATATATTGGACATAGCTTAGGAAAGAATCTTTGAGGTTGAGGATATGAAGGTAGAAACTTCCAAAACTAAAAATTAAAGGGGAAAAAAAGACTGAAGAAAACAGAACAGAATATCCAAAGACTGTGGGACAATGACAAAGAGTGTGACATATACATGATGGAAATACCAGAAGGAGAAGAAAAAGAGGAAAGAACAGAAGAAACATTTGAAGCAATAATGACTGAGAATTTCACCAAATTAATATCAGGTGCTAAACCATAGATCCAGGAAGTTTAGAGAACATCAACCAGGATAAATACAAAAAAAAAAAAAAAAAGGAAAAAAAAAGAAAGAAAGAAAGAAAGAAAGAAAAAGATTTTACACCTAGGGATATATGAGGGGATCCCCCCCAACCCAGAATTTATTTATAAAAAGTTGTGTATTTATTCTTGTGTGTTTAAACTTCAGTCATCTTCAAAGTATTCTCCATTTGATGCAATACACTTAGCAAGATGCTTTTTCCACTGCTCAAAGCAGTTTTTGAACTTGTCAATTTTGATGCCTTTTAGTGCTTCAGCTGTTTTTTGTTTTACCTCTTCCACATCCGCAAAATGTTTCCCTTTGAACACTTTTTTCATCTGAGGAAACAAACAAACAAAAAGTCTCTGGGGGTGAGATTGGTTGAATATGAAGGGTGGGTCTTTGGAGTCATGCCATTTTTGGTCAAAAACTGCTGATCACTTGGTGTGGTGTAGGCAGGTGAATTGTCATGGTGGAAGAACCAGTCACCTGTTTGCCACTACTTGGGATGTTTCTTCTGCAAATTGTGATGCAACTTCCTCAAAACTTCCAGATAAAACTTTTTGTTGACGTTTGATCTGGGGGAACAAATTCCAAGTACACTACAAGGGACCCATTCTTCAAAAGATAATTTTGGAACTCCCTTATAATACTTAAACTTCAGAATTTCAATGATAAAGAAAAAAATCTCAAAAGCAGAGAAAAAACAACTGCTATGGTTTAAATATCCCCACCAAAATGTATGTTGAAATTTAATTGCCATTGTAACAATATTGAGAAGTAGGGCCTCTTAGAGGTGACTAGGTCATGAGGGCTCTACCCTCATGAATGGATTAACACTTTTATTGTGAGAGTGGTTTAGCTATCTAAACCACTTGACTGGGTTTGTTATAAAAGTGAATTCAGCCCCCTTTCTTGCTCTGTCTTGCATGCTTGCTTCCACCTTTCACCTTTCCACCATGGGATGATACTTGTCTGATGCCAGCACCATGCTCTTGGACTTCTCAGCCTCCAGAACTGTGAGAAATAAATTAATTTTTAAAATAAATTACCTAACTGTGGTACTCAGTCACAGTAACAGAAAATGAACTAAGACAAACAATTGATACTGAGAAGTGGGGTTGTTACTATAGAAAAAATATTGAGAATGTGGGAATGGCTTTGGAATTGGGTAATGGGTAGAGGCTGAAATAATTTGAAGCAGTAGCCTAGTAAAAGCCTGTGTTGCTGTGAATAGAGCATTCATGGCGATTCTTGTAAGAACTCAGAAGAAGACCCCAGAACTAGGAAAAGTCTGAATCTTCTTAGAGATTACTCAAGTGGCTGTAACTAAAATTTTGGCAGACATATGGATAATAAAGACCATTCTGATGTCTTAGATGAATATGCACAAAAAGGTATTGGGCACTGGGGTGAAGCCATCTTTGTGGCAAAGACTTTGACTGAATTATGTCCATGTCTGAGAGCTTTATGGAAAGTGGAATTTAAGAGCATTAAAATAGGATATCTGATGAAAGTAATATCTAAGCAGCAAAGTATTCTAGCTGCTGTGTGGCTACTTTTAACCCCATACAGTGTGATGTGAAATGAAAGAGACGACTTAGAATTTATAAACAAAAGAGAAGCAGAATGGAAGGAACTGAAAAATACACAGCCTGGCCATGTAAAAGGATGAAACAGTATGCTCAAGAGAGAAAACGTAGGATGTGACCAGGTAATCATTTGCTAAAGAGATTACCATATTACCAAAGAGCTAGGTGCTAATCATCTAGACAATGGAAGAAAGACTCTGAAGGCATTTCAAAGATCTTAGAGAATGGCCATCTCATCACAGGCCCAGAACCTTTGCCTATTTCTCCCATTTGAAATAAGAATGTCTATCCTATGACTGTTCCACCATTGCATTTTGAAGCAGATAACTTGTTTTGAGTTCACAGGCTCACAGCTGGAGGGTATTCACTTCAGGATAATTGTGCTTTGAGTTTCACTCATATCTGATTCAGATGTGACTCTGTACCTTGGACATTTGATTTGATGCTAGAATATGTTAAGAATTTTGGGGACTATTGGAATGGAATAAATGCATTTTGAATGTAAAACTGACATGAATTTTGAGCAGCCAGGAGCATAATGCCATGGTTTGAATATCCCTGCTAAAAGTCACATTATAATTTTATTGCCATTTTAACAGTGTTGAGAAGCATAACTTTTAAGAGGTGATTCCCTCAGGAATAGATTAATTCCATTATTACTGGAGTGGGTTAGTTACTGAGAGACTGGGTATGTTATAAAAGCAAGTTCAACCCTGTTTTTTTTGCTCTGTCTTGTGTGATTGCATCTACCTCTGACCTCCTCCAGCGGGATGATCTCCAATAGATGTAGGTACCATCATTTTATTTTGGACTTCCCAGACTCCAGAACTATGAGAAATAATTTTTTTCTTTATAAATTACCCAGTCTGTGTGGTATTCTGTTATAGCAGCAAAAAACAGAATTAGACAACATCTCATCTATATAGAAGCAAGGATAACTACATCCAACTTCTCCTCAGAAGCCACACTTACAAGAAGAGAGTGAAGTGAAATGTTTAAAGTGTTGAGGAAAAAAACCCCTACTAATCTGGGGTTCTGTACCCTGTGAAATTATCCTTCAAAAGTAAAGGAGCAATCGAGACTTTCTTTGTCAACAAAAGTTGAGGTAAATTGTTACCAGTAGACCTGCCTTACAAGAAATGTTAAAAGATGTTCTTCAGAGAGAGGAAATATGATATAGGTTAGAAACTCAGCTCTACATAAGGAAAGAAAGAGCATTGGAGAATGAATAAATGAGGATGAAACAGAAGCTTTAAAAAAATTTTTAGCAGATAACAATTTGTTTAAAATAACAACAATGTACTCAATTATGTATGCTTATGTATATATATATATATATACACACATACACTTGATTATGTATAAATGAAATAAATTACAGCAATGATAAAAGGAAGAGGAGGGAAGAATTGGTATCATTTTGTTACCATAAAGTATTTGCACTATCAGTAAAGTGGTATAGTGTTACTTGAAAACAGACTTGGATTAGTTGTAAATGTATATTGCAAACTCTAAGGCAATCGCCAAAAAAAAGTAAAAACAAAATTGATGTGCTAAAAAGCGAGTGAAAATGGAATTATATAAAATACTCAGTTGAAACCACAAAAGACAGAAAACATGTGAAAGATAAGAACAAAAACAAAGACAGCAAACAGAAAACAGTAACAAATATGGTAGATATTAATCCAATTACGTCAATAATCACTTTAAACATCAGTTGTCTAAATACACTAATTAAAAGATACAATTTGTCAGAGTAGATTAAAAACAAAGACTTACCTGTATGTTGTCTTCAAGAAACTCACTTTAAATATAAAGACACAAGTTATATTAAAGGAAAAGGACTGAGAAAGATATATCATGCTAAGACTAATTAAAAGAAAGTGAAAGTAGCTCTATTAATTTTACACAGAACAGACTTAAAAGCAAGGAAAGTTACCAGGGATAAAGAGGGCATTACATAATGATAAAGGAGCAAATAGTCCAAGAAGATATAACAGTCTTTATTGTGTATGTGCCCAACAACAGAGCATCAAAATATGTGTAGAAAAAACTGATAGAAAAATAAGGAGAAATAGATGAATCCACAATTATAGTTGAAGACTTTAACACAACTCTATCAGAAATAGACAAATACAGCAGTTATAAAACTAGTTAGAATGAAATTAAAATCAACAGAACTATCAATAAAGGTAATATAATTGATGTCTACAGAATATTCATTCAGAAACAGCAGATTATACATTCTTCTGAAGCTTACATGGGACGTTTATTAAGATAGACCACATTCTGGGTCATAAAACACAGCTTAAAAGCAATAATAATAATAATAATCTGTTGTCAGACTACAATGGAATTAAACTAGAAACCAGTAACAGAAAGACAGCTAGAAAATTCCAAGATATTTGAAGATTAAACAGCACACTCCCAAGTAACACATGGGTCCAAAAAAAAAAAAAAAAATCTCAAGAGAAGTTGCAAAATATTTTTGAGCAAATGAGAATAAAAACACAACTGTCCAAAATTTTTGGCATCAAAAGTAGTTTTTAGAAGGAAATATATTGCTTTGATGCACATAAAAAAAGAAGAAAGCTATAAAAAAAACTAAGTTTCTACCTTAGGAAACTAGAAAAAGAAGTTCAGCTTAAATCCAAAGTAAGTGGAAGAAAAGAAATAATAAAAATTAGATCAAACATAAATGACAATAAAAACAGGAAATAAATACAGAAAATCAACAAAAACTAAGAAAAAAGAGAGGAGACATAGATTATTATTATTATTATTATTATTATTATTATTATTATTATTATTATTTTGAGTCGTAGTCTTACTCTGTCGCCCAGACTGGAGTGCAGTGGCCAATCCCTGCTACCGCAACCTCGACCTGCTGGGCTCTGGCGATCCTTCCGCCTCAGCCTTCCAAGTAGCTGGAACTACAGGCGTGCTCTACCACGCCCGGCTAATTTTTTGATTTATTGTAAAGATGAGGTCTCGCCAAGTTGCCCAGGTGGGTCTCGGACCCGCGGGCTCAGGCAATCCACTCACCTCTGCCTCCCAAAGGCGTGGGATTACAGGCTGAGCCACCGAGCCCGGCTGACATAGACTATTAATATCAGAAACGAAAGAGGAGATATTGCCACAACCTCATAGGCATTAAAAGAATAATAAAGAAATATTATGAACAACCTTATGCCAATAAATCTGATAGCCCAGATGGAACGGACCAATTTCTTGAGAGGCACCATCTGCTAAAATTCATACAAGAAGAAACAAACAATCTGAATAAGCCTGGATCTCTTAAATAAATTGAATCAATAATTGACAACTTTCCAAAATAGAAAGCACCGGGCCCAGATAGGTTCATTGGCAAATTCTACCAAACATTTAAGAAAGAATTTAAATCAATCCCCTATTATTTCTTTTAGAAGATAGAAGCAATCTATGAATCCACCATTATCCTAATATCAAAACCAGACAAAAACATTACAAGAAAACTGCAAATATTTTTCGTATCATAGATGCAAAAACTCTCAGCAGAATAATCACAGATTGGATCTAACAATGTATAGAAATAATTATATACCATGACCAAGAGAGATTTATCCCACGTATGCAAGGCTGGCCTAATATTTGAAAATCAATTAATGTAATCCATCACATCAACAAGTTAATGAAGAAAAAAACCCACATAATCATATCAATGCAGAAAAGAATTTGACAAAATCTATCACTCATTTATGATCAAGACTCTCAGCAAAGTAAGAATAGATGGAAACTTCAACTTGATAAAGAACATGTACCAAAAACCTACAACTAATATCTTACTTAATAGTGAGACACTTGAGTCTTTTCCATTAAGATGAGGAACAAAGAAAGAATGTCTCCTCTCACCACAGGTCTTCAACTTAATACTAGAAGTCCTTGCTAATGCAATAGGACAAGTAAAGGACATAAAAGGCATACAGATTGGGAAGAAAAAAAGACTGTCTTTGCTCACAGATGACATGATTGTCTGCAGGATATTTTTTAAAAAACTGACAAAAACCAAAACAAAACTCCACTGGAACTTGTAAGCAATTACAGAAAAGTTGCAGAATACAAGATTGATATGCAAAAGTCAATCACTTTTCTATCTACCAGCAGTGAACAAGTAGAATTTGAAATAAAAAACATACTACTGCCAAGTGTGGTGGCTCCTGTCTGTAATCCCAGCACTTTAGGAGGCAGAAGCTAGAGGATTGCCTGAGCCCAGGGGTTTGATACCAGTCTGGGCAACTTGGTCAGATCTTGTCTTTACAATAAACAAAAACAGTAGCTGGGCATGGTGGTGTCACCTGTAGTTCCAGCTACTTGGAAGGCTGAGGCAGAAGGATCACCTGAGCCAAGTAGGTCGAGGATGTGGTGGCTGTGAGCATGCCACTGCACTCCAGCCTGGGTGACAGAATGAGACTCCAACTGAAAAAACAAAACAAAACACAAACAAACCAACAAACATATTATTATTTATAATAGTATCTCAAAATGAAATACTTAGGTATAAATCTAACAAAATAGATATAAGAACTATATGAGGAAAACTATAAAACTCTGATAAAGGATATCAAAGAAAAAAATAAATGGAGACATATTCTATATTCATAGATAGGATGGCTCAATATTGTCAAGATGTCAATTTTTCTCAACTTTACCTGTAGATTCAACACAATCCCAATAAATATCCCAGAAAATTGCTTTGTGAATCTTGAAAAACTGATTATAAAGTTTATATGAAGAGGCAAGAGATCCAGATTAGCCAATATGATATTGAAGGAGAAACACAAAGTTGGAGGGCTCATACCACCCAACCTCAAAACTTACATAAATCTACAGTAATCAAAACAGTGTTGTGCTGGCAAAAGACTAGACAAATAAATGAAATAAAGTAGAGAGCTCAGAAATAAAACCACCCAAATGCAGTCAACTGATCTATGACAAAGTAGCAAAGGCAATAAAATGGAGCAGAGGTATTCTGTGCAACAAATGATGCTAGACAACTGGATGTCCACACACAAAAAATTGGATCTAGACACGAATCTTCACAACTTTAACTTAAAATGGATCATAGATCTAAATGTAAAATGCAAAACTATAAAACTCCTGCAAGATATTGTAGAAGATCTTAATGACCTGGGATATGCTGATTTTTTTTAGATACAAAACCAAAGGCTATGATCCATGAAAGAAATAATTGATAAGCTAAACTTCATTAAAAAAAAAAACTTCTACTCTGCAAAATATGATGTCAAGGGAATGAGAAGACAAGCCAAAGACTGGGAGAAAATATTTGTAAAAGACACATCTGATACAGAAGTGATACACAAAATATACAAAGAACTCTTAAATTTCAGTAATAAGAAAATAAAGAACCTGATTTTTAAAAATGGGCAACAAACTTGAACAGACACCTAACCAAAGAAGATATACAAATGTTAAGGAAGCATACAAAAATATGTTCGTTAGGGAATTGCAAATTAAAACAACAATGAGATACTACTACATACATATGACAACATAAAATACCGATGAGAATGTGGAACAGTAGGAACTTTCATTACTGGTAGTAAGGCAAAGTGGTATAGCCACGGTGGAAGACATTTTGGCAGGGTCCTAAAAAATTGAAAATACTCTTACCATTTGATACAGGAATTGTACTCCTTGGTTTTCGTCCAAGTGAATTGAAAACTTATGTCCACATAAAAATCTGCACACAGATGTTCACAGTAGCTTTATACAGAATTGCAGAAACTCGGAAGTAACCAAGATATCCCTCAGCAGGTGAACAGATAAATGTACTATGAAACATTCAGACAATGGAGTATAAGTCAGTACTAAAAAAGATATGAGATATCAAAGCATGGAAAGACAGAAAAGAAACTTTAATGCTTATTACTAAGTGAAAGAAGCCAGTCTGAAAAGGCTATATACGGTATAATTCCAAATATATGGCATTCTAGAAAAGGCAAAAATATGGAGACTGTAAAAAGTCAGTGACTGTCAGTGGTTGAAGGGTAGGAAAGTGAATTGGTGGAGCACAGTGGATTTTTAGGACAGTAAAACTATTCTGTATGATCTACAGTGTTGGATTCTTGTAATTATATGTTTGTCAAATTCCATAGAATGTACACCCCAAAACAAAACCTTAATGTAAACTATAGATTTGGGTAATAATAGTGTGCTTATTGATGATAACAAATGTATCACTGTGGGGTGGAATGTTGATCGTGGGGGAGGTTGTGCATGTGAGGAAACAGAAGGCATGCAGGAATTTTCTGTACTTTCCCCTCAATTTTGATGTGTCTCAAAACTACCCTAAAAACAAAAATGCTTATCTTTTTTCCTTTCTTTCTTTCCTTTTTTAAAAAAAGATCTTATCCTGGTTGTGCTTGTATGTCTTTCAGCACTTAGGACAGTTCCCACAGTTCAAACAGTCCCCTGTCCTTACATAAATATGTGTTCAATGAAAGGACAAGCAAACATTAATGACTTAACAATATCCAAAGGAAGTTGTATATGGGGATCCCAAACATATTTTTTTCATCTACTAACCTGTGTCCCTCAAATAAGGAGTGTAGGGCTTATAGTGCTATTCTAAGATAGTGATAGCACTCAATATAAGGGAACCTTTTCAACACATGTTCTTTTAATTCAGTTCACATATTAATAAAAGCTATTGACTTTTCCTTTAAAAAAATTTCTTTGTAGCATATGATGCTGTTTGGTAGCATTTTATTCACAGTAGAACTTCTTTCAAAATTGGAGTCAATCCTCTCAAATTCTGCTGCTGCTTTATCAATCAAATTTGTGTATTTTTTTTTTTTTTTTGAGTTGGAGTCTCACTGTGTCACCCAGACTGGAGTGCAGTGGCCACTCCGGCCACTGTAGCCTCGACCTGCTGGGCTCCGGCGATCCTTCCGTCTCAGCCTTCCGAGTAGCCAGAATTACAGGCACGCGCTACCACGCCCGGCTGATTTTTTGATTTATTGTAGAGATGAGGTCTCGCCAAGTTGCCCAGGTGGGTCTCGAACCCACGGGCTCAGGCAATCCACTCACCTCAGCCTCCCAAAGCGCGGGATTACAGGCTGAGCCACCGAGCCCGGCTTAAATTTGTGTATTTTTGAAATCCTCTGTTGCCATTTCAACAATGTTCACAGCATTTTCACCAGGAGTAGATTCCATCTCAGGAAACTACTTTCTTTGCTTATCCATAAGAAGCAAGTCCTGTTCAAGTTATTGTGAGATTGTAGCAATTCAATCATATCTTCAGTCTCCACTTCTAATTTGAGTTCTCTTGCTATTTCTACCACATCTGCAGTTACTTCCTCCAATGAAGTCTTGAATTCCTTAAAGTCATCCAGGAAGGTTGGAATCAACTTCTCCCAAACTCCTGTTAATGTTGATATTTTGACCTTCCATGAATCATGAATGTTCTGAATGGTATCTAAAATGGTGAATTCTTTCTGGAAGATTTTTCAATGGACTTTGTTGATATCCACTAGAGAAATTGCTATCTATGACAGTAATAGTCTTACAAAATGTATTTCTTTTTTTTTTTTTTTTTGAGTTGGAGTGACACTCCGTCGCCCAGGCTGGAGTGCAGTGGCACACTCATGGCCACCGCAGCATCAACTTGCTGGGCTCCAGCGATCCTTCTGCCTCAGTCTTGAAAGTAGCCAGATCTACAGGCACGCACTACCAGGCTCGGCCATGTATTTATTTATTTATTTATTTATTTATTTTAGAGACAAGATCTCGCCAAGTTGCCTGGGCTGGTCTCAAATTCACGGACTCAGGCAATCCACTTGCCTTGGCCTCCCAAAGTGCTGGGATTACAGGCTGAGACACCGAGCCTGGCCCAAAATGTATTTCTTAAATAATAAGACTTGAAAGTTAAACTTAGGTCTGTGAAAGAGAGAAAAAAGATGGCACAGAAACAGTCAGACTGTGTGAGTCCCTGTGTGAGTGAGTGACCATATGGATGAATTTTCATGTGTGTCTGTTTGCAAGTGGGCATGTGAGTGACTGACTGAGTGGGGGACTCAGGAGCAAGTGGCCAGGGCTTTCCTGGTGAAGCAGCTGGTGCCAGCAGCTACTCTGTTTGGAACCTAGCACCTCCCAGGATGCAGAAGCTGAGCACCATTTTCTAAAATCAACAAACCTTTTCCCCGGGAGAAACTGCTGAGAGCAATGGCCATTGTCAGACTGCTTGACCATTGCAGCACCAGGACAGACACTGGTAGTGAGGGCTGCAGAGGGAGTACAGCGAGGGAGCCAAAGACAGAGTCCCACTGTAGAAGACAAAACAGGAGCCCTTCCACCATCTTGAAAACTGGGCAGAGATGTGCTCTGGCTTGCTCATCATGGAGAAACAGACCTGCTCTCTGTGACCAGCAGGTTAACTTCTCAAGGGATGATCATGACCCAGAAAGAAAATCCCGAAAGCACACATTTCAGAGGGAGAGGATAAGTGCAGAGTCTCAGGTGTCCCACCCCCTACCCTGATCCAACCATGGGAAAAAGGGTGTGACCAGAAAAGGACAAAGAAGACCCCTCAAAGAGATCAGCACTCCCCACTCTCCACCTTATTCAACTCTCACAACTACCAGAAACAGCAAAGTTTCCAACCCCCAGTCTTGTTTCAAAACAGAACAAATTTGGAGGCTCTGATCAGGGGACAATAGAGGTCTGAGCAAACAACAGAAGTGAAAGTCCTGCCCACTACCACTGAATAATGGAATTAAAGAGAAAACAAAGTGATCTGTCACAAATGAGGAAAAATCAACAGAAGAACACAACACAAGTAATTCTCAGTGTACCAAAGAGGAAATATCTGAAAAATCAGACCTTAGGGCCCAAACAATGGAAATCACCAACGACTGGCCCCAGAATATAACAGGGATTAGGGAATGGATGGAAAGAGTGAATAAGACTCAAGAAAGACAAGATGCAAAACTGAAGGAACTAGTAACAGAGATTATGGGCATAAAACCTTCATCTATGAAATAAATAACAAGATGACAAGCATGGAAAGCAGAATCAACCAAGCAGAAGAATCTCAGAGCTTGAAGATCAAAACATGGAATTAACCCAATCTGTAAAAAACATAGAAAGAAAACTCAGAAAGAAAGAACAAAGCCTCTCAGGGATGTGCAATTATATCAAGAGGCCAAACTTATGTCTGATTGGTATCCCAGAAGAAGAAAGGGAAATGGAGAACACCTTGGAACAAGTATTCCAGGAGGTTATCCAAAAAAACTTTCTCCATTTCATCAGATGTGTGACCATCCAAACACAAGACATTCAGAGAACCTCTGAAAGACATCAAATGAGAAGACCAACTCCTAGACACATAGTAATTTGTCTATACAAAGTAAGTGTAAAAGAAAAAATCTAAAAGCAGTGAGAGCGAAAGGTCAGACTACCTACTGGGGAAGACCAATCAGAATAACAGCAGACTTATCAGCAGAAACAGTACAAACTAGAAGGGACTGAAGTCCTATTTTCAAAGTCATCACATTTTTTTTTTTGTTTTCTTTTCTTTTTTTAATAGAGACAAGGTCTTGCCAAGTTGCCCAGGCTGGTCTCAAACACTTGGATTCAGGCAATCCTCTTGCCTCTGTCTCCCAAAGTGCTGGGATTACAGGCGTGAGCCACCATGCCCAGCTGATAAACAATTTCAACCAAGAATTTTCTACCTAACCAAGGTTATCTTCATCAGTGATGGAGAATTAAAATCCTTCCCAGAATATATTGGGCTCAGAACTATTTGGCAATATTGTGAATAAGCTTGTAATTGAGTTTGCTTGGAAGTTAGCCATAGATAGCTCATGTAAAATACATGCATGCAAATTGGTACAACCTATCAGGAAGACAATATCTATTAAAAATTTGAATACTCTTTGATTCAGCAATCCTATACCTGAGAATTTTTCTATAGAAGTGCTCCCACAAATACATAAAAATATTTGTACAAAGATGTCTTCTCAATATTGTTTGTAGTGGTGAATACTTGGAAACAATTCAAAGACTTTTGTTAGGGGGTTGGTTAAATAAGCCATGCAGCAATCATAAGACAGAATACCAAGAAATTGAAAAAGAATGGGAGCATTTCTGTAGTTACTGACTGATAGAGAAAGATGTCAAAGCTATGCTATAATGTGAAAAAAAAGCAAGTGCAATACAATACATACAGGACAATCTTGTGTGTTTCTCTATATGGCTGCATAGTCTCAGCAAAGTTCTGAAAAGACATACACCAAACTGTAAGTGGTAGTAGCCTTTAGGACTTGGAGGACTTTCATTTTCTTTATTATTGTTATTATTATTTCTGCACTGTTTTAATTTTCAACTCGTATTACTTTTGGATTATTAATTTTTTTGAAAGTATATTCTGTCAAGGTTTAGGCTTAGTTTTGATCACAAGCTTCCTCACCAGGGAATATTCATTCTTGCCATGCCTGAAGCACTGGATATGAGGCCTGATTCTGCTTCCATGTCCTTGTTCTGATCTCCTGCCCTCCTGCTGTGTGGGATGCCCTGGGTACAAGGCCTCCTTATAAACTCACTGTCAGTGCCTCAGTCGTTTGGGAGTTGATGCCTTTGCTTCAGACCCTTTTAAACTTGCTTTCCCTTCTGCTCATGCCTTTTGTCCCATTTGGCTTTCACTGTATTCCTCCTCTTTCCTGTAGATGGCACATCCTGTATGGTATGTTGTCCACTGTCTTTTTCATGTTGACTTTATTTTTTTCCCTCTCTAAACAGCCCATTTTTTAAAAGCATCTTTCTCTAACTGCTGTTATTTACAGTGGCCACCTGCTCCAGATGGAATAGAAAATCCTCCCCTCTCCTGCTGTAGCTGAGTCTGATTGTGCCCACTTTCAGTTGCTGGCATTCATACCACAAGCTAAAGATACTCTGAGGTTCAATAGTTTTGCAGTGAGTTCCTGACTTTCTAACCCTGCATAGCCAAAGAGGCAATGAAAACATTGTTGTGGCAGGATGGCATCTGCTAACTGTCAGAGGAATAGCAGGACTGAGGTTACCAGCCTCCAAGATGCCCCCAGGGATCCTGACCTCCTGGTATTCGCGCCCTTGTGTGGTCCCCTCCGATACTGAATCATGGTTGACCTGTGTGACCAGTAGAACACTGTGGACACAGGGAATGACTTCTGTCCTAGAGCTAGATTATATAACACATTGCAGCTTCTCCCTTGGTATCATAGGTTGCTCACTTTATGGGACACCAGCTATTATACAGTGAGGACACTCAAGCAGCCCTGTGGGGAGGCTCACATGGAGAGAAACTGAGGCTTCCCACCAACAGCCAGCCATTTGGATGAGCCACTTTGGAAGCAGATCCTCTAGTCCTAGTGAAGAATTCAGTTGACTGAAGTCCCAGTGGACAACTATCTGCAGCCTCATGAGAGACCCGAGTCAAAACCAGTCAAGCTGCTTCCAAATTCTTGACCCACATGTATAAAATTATAAGATAGAGTTTATTTGTATTGTTATCTACTACTAAGTTTTGAGTTGTTTTGTTCTACAGCATTAGATGAATAAGATCCACATCTTAAAGACACGAAATAGCCCTTTTCTTTATGGTCTATGTTTACTCTTTGCAAAGCCGAAGCTATATAGAGAAGTAACTAAGTGCACAGTCTTTGGGAATAGACTCAGTGCAGATCCTAGCACCATCACGTCCTAGTTTTGTGACCTCAGAGGTTTTCAACTCCGAGCCTCATTTTTTTAAATCTCTAAAATGGGGGAGAATAGTGATATCCACCTAGCACATCCACCCAGCAGAACTGTGCATTAAAGATGATATATTTTTAAAAAATTGATCCCAGATCCAGACACAGAAAATCCTGATAAATGTCAGTTTACAAAAACATAGAGAGATCCAACAGCAAAAACAGAAAGCCCACTTCAGTGTTTCTCCCATTAAGCCTTTTTCTGGTCAGGTGTATATAACATAAACAGCAATTTGAATTCAATTTGTCTTGGTTTTGCTATTGAACTTATTGCTCATTCATTGTCTTGCTTTGGTATGAGCATCCTAATGTTAGAATGGAACGAGGGAGTCCATGAGATTGCTTTGACCATTTCATCAACTCATGAGCAGCCTGAGGATGTTATCTGCTTCTTTTATGGATAGCAACACTGTTTAGATTTTCATTATGAAGATGGGAACTTTCTCAATTGACTGAGCATTTTTCTCTGATCCAGAGCATGAAAGAGAGAGATATGGTTGTTGTTGTTGTTTTTCTATTCCTACTATCATAAATGCACATTAGTGGAACTTTACCACCAACAGATACACCTTCCTGAGATGTTGGTACAGTTTTATAGTGAAATGAATAATTCAGAGCTTGTGCAGGCCTCATATTCCAGGCTTAAATTGTTAATGGATCAATCAGTGTGACAGATTGATGCAGAATTGCATCAGAACATAAAACTACTAAATATTTGTGGTTATTCTTTACTCAGTTACTGAGTGATTCCATTTTCCCAAGCTAATAAAGAGCTGTAAAAGAGAAGCTGTAAAGGCAGCACTTTTTTTTCCTTTGCAAGAACATTCTTCAATCTCTCAACCAGTTAATTAAACTATTTAGGGATATAACTTACAAAATTCATGTCAAGTGACAGAATCAAATCAAAAAATTTATTGAAATAGATATGCTCAGGAAAATCTGTTGCTGGGTCATTAGCAGATCAGTGTAAATGAGTTTTAAAATACTTATTAGGATAGATATCCAGTCTCACTGATAAGCATTCATTTTACTCAGAGTAAATACATTTTTGCATAATTTTTTCTTGTCAGGGATTTCCTGCTACCACACTTTAGACTTTTATATATAAATCTTGCCTTATGGCAGTGGACTAACACTTACATTAGATGATAGTTAGATTACATTAGGTTTTCATAATGCATAGGTTTTAATGCTTTTGAAAAAAAAATAACCCGTAGTAGACTTTGGCAGGCAATGCCAGTTTTCTACCCAGTTACCCTCTAATTTACTCAGGAGTCAATGAAATAAATAGAAGTACTAGGATATATACACACACACATATGTATATACATACACATATATGTAGATGTAAATATGCATATTTATATCTACATATAAATGTATATAACTATATGTATATTTTTTATCTTCATGCTATATGTGTGTGTGTGTGTGTGTGTGTATGGTTTTCTTAAAATAGGGATTGTGGGAGCTGGTTAAACAGTCTCTGTAAGGCTGTTGTCTTTGTATCTGATGATGGATCTTGAAGTCTGCCTGCCCAGCAGTTGGGAAGGGAAGATGGATATTGACCAAAATTCTCTCCTTGATCAAACTGTAATCAGTGTCCTCTGAACTCTTTTTTTCAGTTAGGTTCTGACTTTTAGGTTTCTGTGTTTGTCTTTGCCTTGTCCGATTTTATCAAGAACCTTGCTAAGTCAGTTTAGTTAGAATCTGATTAGGTTATTCCCTACGTCTGACACCCCAGGTATTGTCTGATCACCCTGTCCTGCATGGCAAGAATTTTGTTAGGTTGGTTTAGCTAGAATTCTTCCTTACTCCTGATGCTTTCTCTGAATAATTTTCCATTTGTAGGCTCCTGTTCCCCCTGCTCCCTGGCTATAAATTTCTACTTTTCCATGTTGTACTGAGAGTTGAGTCTGTGCCTTCTTCCCTACTACAAACCCCCCTTATTGTAAACCCACATATACCTACTATGATAGCCCCCCTGAATAAAGTCTGCATTATTGTTCTTTAACTAGTATAATTGAATACTTTTTTCTTTAATAATATAAAGTGAGAGAGAGAGAACAAGGCCCAGCTGAAATCTCACGAGAGTGAGCAGAAACCCAGGTAGACAGACTGGAACCCATGCTAATTCTCACTGCTTCCAATCTTGACATTTGCACACCTGACCCAGGATTGGAAGAAAATGCAGGGGGATCCAGGATTTACCCTGGAGTTACCTTATTCAAGGGTAAATTTTAGGTCTTTTGCTGCCTCACAGCAACAAGATGACCCAGCAACATGTGTAAGCTACAAAAGTGCCTACCTCAGTCTTCTGAACATAAAAAATAAAAATGGCCACCACTGTACTTTCACCCTTCAAATCTTACAAGAAATGTGTTTTTTTGGCCCCCTCTAACTGGAAACATAGGTGGACAGCGATTCTGGAAAATGTAGCTCAATGCATCCAAATTGACACATTACAAAGACATCATATCTCTGGATCCATTTTTACAATTTGATTTTTGAATCTACCTGCTCTACCTGGTTTCAGTGTGCTGTAGCCTCTAACAGATAGCACCTGTATCTCTTCTTTTGGCAGGACAAACTTGGGCTACTGGAGTTGCTTTCCCCAGAAGTGCCTGGGAGTTTTCTTCCTTCTAGGGCAGCCCTTAACCAATGACTGACCAGTGTATCAGTCTTCAGTGTATCCCAGTCACTGGAATCTCTGTTTTCAATCTAAGTTTCTCAATTGTAAACATTTTCCCTGGCATCTTAAATGGTCCAGTAGTTGGCATTTTTTTCTAGACCTTATTTTTCCTATGACAAGTTCCCAAAAATACATTCTTCTGTGCCTCTCTGAGTTTGATTGACCATCATTTTTGAAGACCTGACCTATTGCTGATTGATAGATACCCTACACCCTAGATGCCTCATCCCTTTCTTGTGAGCTGATTATCTTGTGAGCTGATTATCTTGTGATCTGCACTTACCATTAGTCTTATCGTTAACATGCCCATCCCAAGAATATCAATCCTGGCCTGTGCTCATCTTTTCAGATCTTGGCCTTTTGACCAATCAGCAGCCATTCTTGATCCACTCACCAGAGACTTTGCCAGGCTAGTCCATCTTGATTTTGTCTGAGCCCTGGTCTTGACAGAAGAGAAAGAATTAGCAAAATAAGGGTTTTCTTTTTTTTTTTATGAGTCAAGAAATATGGAAGCCAGGGGTTGAAGAGCAAGCATAAAGACAAAAAAAATTATTTGCAGCCATTGTCTTGCTAAGGTATGGTGTGGCCATGTGCTCTTTGAATTATGGCCAGGCCATAATTTTCTTAATTTTCTTAAGCTTTGACCCCCCTCCCCTACCTTGGGGACATGAATCTCCTCTTTCTTTCTCTCTCTAATTTACTTTTAAATAAACCATATTTTCTAATCTAAAAAAAAATTTGATCAACAGTCTTCCAGGTATTGTTCTAGATGCTGAACAATAAACTAACCAAAGTTCCTGCTTTCATGGAGCTTCTCTTTTTGTGTGGGAGAGAAAGACAACAAAAACCAAATAAACATATCACATATGAGGTAAAAAAAAAATGCTAAAAAAAAAGCAGTGTAAAAGATAGAAAGGTGTCAGCAAATATGTGCTACTTAGAGGAGGTGGCTTGGGAAGGTCCTCTCTGATGGGGTCACATTTGAGCAGAGACCTGAAGGAAAAGAGGGAGGGAGTCACGTAGGTATCTGGGAGGAAGAGTCTTTCATACAGATGGAATGCAAATGTGAAGGCTCATTAACATTCAAGATAAGTAGGGAGTTACAGCAGCCTGCATTGATCGATTATTTGGCATCCTGTTAAGCACTTTACTTATATTACCTCTTTTAATTTTAAAATTTATTGTTACAGTTAATGTTGTTATGAACATTTTTATATACATGCTTTTTTCTTCATTTATTTGAATCATTTCCTTAGGATAAGTTCCCAGGAGTAGAATTTCAAGTCAAAGGATATGGACTTTTTAACGGTCCTTGATAGTATCACCAGATTGCTTCTCAAAAAGGCAGGACCAGCAGTTTACACTGACACCAGCAATATACAAGTACAGTATACTAAAGAAGTATTGGAATGGCATGTTTTGTTGCAAACATACACATTCAAAGGGACAGTTTTATATTTTCCCAAAATAAAGGGTAGGAAGGTGTTGGTACCTGAACTTTTGTGCTTACTCATGCCTTCTTTAAGGTAACTTTACTTTCAGCGCACACAATCAAAATCCACAGTATTAAACCCACACCAGCCTCTCAGAAGTTTCAAGGAAGAGGCAGCACTGAGTACTGAGTTGGCATTGGAAGACCAACATTCAAGTTCTGGCTTTGCTTCTTATCAGCTGGGTGGCTTTGGATAATTCTCTCAACTATGCTGAGACTTAGTTTGCCTATTTATAACATGATGATTTAGACTTGGTAAGGGTATAATGAGAATACAATGACATGGTGTACATGAAATACTTTCTAGCCGGGCTCGGTGGCTCAGCCTGTAATCCCGCGCCTTTGGGAGGCTGAGGTGAGTGGATTGCCTGAGCCCGCGGGTTCGAGACCTGCCTGGGCAAGCAAGACCTCATCTCTACAATAAATTCAAAAAATTAGCCGGGTGTGGTAGCGCCTGTAGTTCCAGCTACTTGGAAGGCTGAGGCAGAAGGCTCGCCGGAGCCCAGCAGGTCGAGGCTGTGGTGGCCGGGAGCGGCCACTGCACTCCAGTCTGGGC
>CAUYQG010003606.1:0-10624 GCA_963574415.1 Tarsius wallacei
GGGTTCAAGACCAGCCTGGGCAACATGGTAAGACCTTGTCGCTACAATTAAAAAAAATAAAATACGATAAAAATGATCTGGGTATGGCAGCGCATGCCTCTAGTTCCTGCTACTCGGAAGGCCGAGGCAGAAGGGTCGCCAAAGCCCAGCAGGTCAACGCTGGGGTGGCTGTGAGTGTGCCACTGCACTCCAGCCTGGGCGACGGAGTGCGACTCTGACAAAAAAAAAAAAGACTTAGCTTGGGAGGGTCAGTAGAACAACAACAAGATCCCTGTTGCTACAGCTGGTATTGAGGTCTGTAACCACGTTCATTATCTCCTTCCTCTACCCCGCACCCCCGATTCTAGATTCCACTTGTTCAGGTTGCTGGCTTGCTCTGTGTCCCTGTGGTTGTCTCACCATTGTGGTTGCTGCTGCAGTTGTCTTGGCCGTGGTTGCTACAGTTGTCTGTTCACTGTTGGCACTGGGCATGAGAGCACCAGGAAAAAGCCTAGAAAAATCCCCCGAGGTCCAGTCATGCTCCCAACTGCCCCCACGATGTAACCTCATGGTATTTAGGGCCAATTGCTCTGGCTAGTATAGAAACACTTGGCCTTGGCCAAGAGATCCAAAGTTGTAGTTCATTGGAGCCTTTCCTGTGTCCATGCGGGCTTAAGAGAAAGCATTCTGCCGGGCTCGGTGGCTCAGCCTGTAATCCCGTGCCTTTGGGAGGCTGAGGTGAGTGGATTGCCTGAGCCCACGGGTTTGAGACCTGCCTGGGCAATGTGGCGAGACCTCATCTCTACAATAAATCAAAAAATTAGCCGGGCGTGGTAGCGCACGCCTGTCGTTCCAGCTACTCGGAAGGCTGAGGCGGATGGATCGCCGGAGCCCAGCAGGTCGATGCTGCGGTGGCCGGGAGCGGCCACTGCACTCCAGTCTGGGCGACAGAGTGAGACTCCAACTCAAAAAAAAAGAAAGAGAAAGCATTCTGCTTACCCTGATCCTGGGACTTCTAAATCCATCATACTCTAAAGTTCTAAAGACTGGAAACAATGAGTCACTAGACGAGGTGATAAGATGAGCCCTTTCAATTTCTACTCCCTTTGATTCCTGAACTGTGTGATCCAGCTACTAGGGAACACCACCTATCAGCATATACTACATCCTGGGGTGCAGCACCCCAAATCTGCAGCATTGTCTTCAAGCTGCTGCCTCCCTTATAGACTACCCACTTCTGAGTGACGCTGTAAATGAAGGGACCAATGGGTTCTGTGGCCATGTGCCCAGTGTCACACCTCTTTCACTGTAGATGGGTCCTTTGGTTTGACATGATAACAATGCCAGATCTTTCTTTTGAAAATCAGACTCAGTAAGCCCTCGGCTGGCGATGCTGGTAGAGGTGCCACGGGCAGGGAAGCAAACCCATGTCCATAGTAAGTATCAATTATGGCAAATTTGAATAAGTGGTCCCTCTTGGGTAGGAGAAACGGCATTCTCAGATGTGATATATGCTGATTCCAGAATCCAAAAAGGCTCACCAAGGGTTGTGCCTTTTTCTTGGCAGTAGAAGGAAGCAAGGTATAATTCCTTGTCCTTGATCTCAGAAGGAACATACTGGCATGACCCAGACCACTGGACCTTGGGAGGCAGGTCCCTGAATCTTTGTGGGGTTTATTTCTCACCCTCTGGCATGCATGCACCTTGCTAAGGCTTTCTAGTAGTTGCACTTCCCTCTCACCAGGCTAATAAGCATATCCTTAAAATAGTGGACCAGTATGATGCTCTGTGGAATGTCAAGGTCCCTGCAGACTATATTATGACAGAGTATAGAAGGGTTATCATAACTCTAGGGCTAGATAGTGAGTGTGTGCTGCTGTCTTTCTTCTGCGATTGTAGGGATTGAAAAGAACACATTTAGCACATCAGTAGCCACATATCAAGTGCCAGAAGGTGTGTGAATCTATGCCAGCATAGGGACAGCTCTGTTTGAGCTACCAGTTGATAAAGTTTACGGTAGTAGACCTTCAAGTGATGGTGGCACACATTTCCCATAATCCCTCAGTGTTTTCAGGGGCCATAGACATGAGTTGGATAGGGATACAATGGGGAAACCACTCTCGCACACTTTGTCTTCGATGGCGGCTCCACTCAGGTGCGGTGTTGCTCCTGTTTTACTATCTTGGCAGGAGGGCCGAGGGAGAGGGGAGTTGCCAGGGCTTACATATGACCTTCCTCAATACTCTATCAGGGCAGTTCTACCATACCCACCTCACTTACAGGTAGCCGCCATTGTGTTCAAGCTTTCCAGTAGTGTGATAGGATTGATTCTAGATACCCTGTCCTGAGTCCCAGAAGAGTAGTTCCACCGTGTCAATAAACCCTCCGTTACCCAGTTTTGCATTCCATGCCCTGGTCAGACATACTCGAGTTCACTCCCTCACATAATCCCCTCTTTCTGTCAGTATGTAATGGCGAGGCCCTGCAGATCTTTCAGGGATTAGGAGCAAGGCTGTATATGCCTGTTCATGCTATGCTAAGACCTGACCCCAGTTATTGGTCTGGAGGCAAGGTGGGGAGGGGTGTTTGGCTCTGGAGGAGAACACCTTGTGCAACTTCCTCCCCAGGTGAGATCTGCACCTGTGGTTTCTGTCAAAGGGGCTACTCTCAAGGGGGTGGGGCTTCTTTACTGATCAGAAGGTTCCGGTAAACTTGGGGGTTCAAGATTTTCAAGCACAAACACCCAAATGTGCACATCCCAGATCCCAAGGTCTCCTTCCTATGGCCCTGACTCTAGCAGCTCTGGCACCTTATGGTTAAAGACTGGGCTCGATTTTTTTTTTTTTGAGTTGGAGTCTCACTCTGTCGCCCAGACTGGAGTGCAGTGGCCGCTCCCGGCCACCGCAGCCTCGACCTGCTGGGCTCTGGCAATCCTTCTGCCTCAGCCTTCCGAGTAGCTGGAACTATAGGCACGCGCTACCACGCCCGGCTGATTTTTTGATTTATTGTAGAGATGAGGTCTCGCCAAGTTGGCCGGGCGGGTCTCGAACCCGCGGGCTCAGGCAATTCACTCACCTCGGCCTCCCAAGGCGCGGGATTACAGGCTGAGCCACCGAGCCCGGCCTCGATTTTTAAATACAGTCTTTCTTATAGCTGCAGGAGATGAAGATCTCTTTACACAGTGCTAAGAGGGCCTTCTGGCTCTCACGCCACTCCCTATATTGCTAGCTAATGGAATGGAACTTGTCATTCTCTTTCTTCAAGGTTTCCTGGGCATTTAGCGAAAGTAGGAAGTCTCCATAATTACCCTTATTTATACTTCACTGTTACTCATGTTTCATTGCTACTCATATTTCAGTGTTTCCTCTTCTACCTGTGCTTTTTCTCAGTCCACAACAGGTAAGAGTCTTACTAATTATAATGCTATGACACTCCAGGAGTTATCACTCTCTCCTCGCTAGAGCAACAATGGGGTCCTTGTGGCTGAGTGACTGGAAAGGCTGGCTGTTCCAGAATCCCATCCTGAGAGCTGGCTTTCTAGAGTTCCTTCCAGTAATAGCCACTTCTAACTGGGTTCTCTTGAAAGTGCAGACCAAGACAAAAACCTATGAGGTGCAGATGTTTCTTTGGGAAGTGATCCTAGCAATCAGGAAGCCTAAGACAGATGCTATACCCTGGATTTTGGTGTCCCCAAAACTCTTATGTTGAAACCTAATGCCCAGTGTGGGTAATTCTACATTTATGGTTGCTGCCAGACGGGCAAAAATGGCTAAGGGGTAAAGCCGCCAGGATGCCGACCTCTGACAGTGATATCTGGCTTTTACACTTCGTCAGGTGGCAGGGAGGGCATCTAGGTAGGGAGGTCCCCAGGTGCATCTTCCACTCCAGTCATAGGGCCAGCGGAGGATGTCACAGGCCCACACCCACCCTAAGGGAGAGAGGGTTGGGCGCCAACACGAAGGGACTTGTTTTGCCATTTTGACCACATATTATCAGCTGGATGGACTGGTTACATCCTTGGAGCGGTAGGTAACCCATGTTACAGGTTTTAGCTTAAGGCATGCTACTGTTGTGCCTGTGAGTGCACCTAGGTGTGCGACCTGCCACCTGTATTTGTTTTTGCTTTTGTTTTTCAAGTAGGAGTCTCTCTCTGTCACCCAGGCTGGAGGTCGGTGGCACGCTCCTGGCCACCTCAGCCTCAACCTGCTGGGCTCAGGTAATCCTTCCGCCTCAGCCTTCCAAGTAGCTGGAACTACAGGCACGTGCCACCACGCCCGGCTCATTTTTTGTTTTATTGTAGAGATGAGAGCTCACCAAGTTGCCCGGGCTGGTCTCGAACCTGTGGGCTCAGGTGATCCTCTCTCCTCGGCCTCCCAAAGTGCTGGGATTCCAGGCGTGAGCCATCGTACCTGACTGCCACCCATATCTGTATTGCTGTTAGCCACCCCAGACCATCACGGACAGCATATCGCATCACGAGGGTTGTGTCTGCTTGCTCCCTCCTAAGTGGAAGACGTGCTTCCTTGTCTCATCAACTGTGGGAACTTGCTGTGTGAAGTGCTCTTGACATTGGGAGGAAACGGGTGTGAGGCGTTGACCCAAGTATAGAGGTGGCTCCAAGTGCTCGGGGTAGCGGGATGGAGAGGCCGTGGCAGGCCTGCAGAGCAGGAGGGGAGTAGCTCCCTGCACTCCCGACCGGTTGTTTTATTTTGGAGAGAGGCCACCATCTGTGCCCATTCAGTGAAGAGGTTTGTTGCATATTGTCTACAGGCGAAAGGTAAGATGTTTAGTAGAAACAAGAAAGGACAAGTTATGCTCACTTAACAGGATGCAGGAGATTATGTCATTCTGGGAAAGTGCCACCCCTGGTAGAGGTTTAGTTCCTGGTTTACAATACTTTTTTTTTTTGAGTTGGAGTCTCACTCTGTCACCCAGACTGTCACCCAGCCTCGACCTGCTGGGCTCCGGCGATCCTTCCGCCTCAGCCTTCCGAGTAGCTGGAACTACAGGCGCGCGCTACCACACCTGGCTAATTTTTGATTTATTGCAGAGATGAGGTCTCGCCAAGTTGCCCAGGTGGGTCTCGAGCCCACGGGCTCAGGCAATCCACTCACCTCAGCTTCCCAAAGTGCAGGATTACAGGCTGAGCCACCGAGCCTGGCTCATATTTTTATTTGAAAATCTTTTTTTTTTTTTTTTTTGAGTTGGAGTCTCACTCCGTCGCCCAGACTGGAGTGCAGTAGCTGCTCCCGGCCACCGCAGCCTGCTGGGCTCCGGCGATCCTCTGCCTCAGCCTTCCAAGTAGCTGGAACTACAGGTGCACGCTACCATGCCCTGCTAATTTTTTAAAAATTTATTGTAGAGATGAGGTCTCGCCAAGTTGCCCAGGCAGGTCTTGAACCTGTGGGCTCAGGCAATCCACTCACCTTGGCCTCTCAAAGCGTGGGATTACAGGCTGAGCCACCAAGCCCCACTCCTGATTTACAATACTAAAGGGGCTGATGCTCCATGCTTAGTGACGCATTTTGGGAGACTAGAGTAAGAAAGTGGGGATATTAAAATGTTCCACAAAGACATTATGATCATTCCCTTGCATAAAAGAAGCCAGGGTTCTTTTTTTTTTTTGAGTCAGAGTCTCACTATGTCGCCCAGGCTAGAGTACAGTGGCATGCTTACGGCCACTGCAGCCTTGACCTGCTGGGCTCAGGTGATCCTTCCACCTCAGCCTTCCAAGTGGCTGGAATCACAGGCATGCGCCACCACGTCTAGCTAATTTTTTGATTTATTGTAGAGACGAGATCTCACCAAGTTTCCCAGGCTGGTCTCAAACCTGTGGGCTCAGGCAATCCTCTCACCTCAGCTTCCCAAAGTACTGGGATTATAGGTATGAGCCACCGTGCCCGGCCTGGGTTCTGTGTCTTAGATGTACGAGTGGGAGTAGGATGCAAAATAGGTGTAACCTGTATATTTTGTTTTAAGCCCTTTCCTCATGGAGCAGAAAACTCAAACCAACAGGGGTTGATTTGCCATTTTCAGGGCCATGTAATGATGTGCTCCCCAGTGGGTAGGTCCTGTGGCAAGGGCAAGAGCAAGTGACCTTGAGCCCCAGGTTGGAGCAAAAGTGAGTTGTTCTTTATACCATCTGCCTGGATTCTGATGGTGGAGTCAAGTCCCTGTGTCAGAAGAGTATATGTGCTGGGGCGATTAGAACACACATGCTCATTCAGGGTGCGATTGCTACGGGTTGTCGGCATATCCATAAAGCTAGAGAGCATGTCTCCTGCCAGAGTTGTTGCTTTAAAAGTCCATTCATTCGTTCAGTCAGCCCTGCTGCCATAGGGTTGTATAGCAGATGGAAATGCCAGTGGATATCCAGGGACTCTGTCCACTCTTGCACGTGGTGTCCAGTAAAGTACAAGCCTTGGTCACTGTCAATGTCCATGGGGACACCATAGGCTGCACACAACTACTCTGGTGCCTTTATGGTGGTCTTCTAAGGGGCATGTTTGCTGGAATATACCTGCATTAGCCCTGTGCAGGTGTTCACACATGTCAAGCATGGCATCAGCCATCTGATAGGGCAGAGGTCCTATGTAGTCTACCTGCCGTTGCTGTGCTGGTCTCTGGCTCCAGGCTGTTTGTACAGTGTCATGTGGCAAGGACCTGGGGCTTTCCTGAGCACAGGTGCGGCATTGCTGAAAGACAAGTACTATGTCCTTACATTGAAGTGGCAGGCCCCAATTCTTTGCTATGGCCCAGAGGGCACGTTGTCCCCAGTGCTCTGTTCTTAAGTAGCCAGTGGTCCACATCCTCCATGAAACTTCCTCAAGGAGACAAATGCAGGCTAGCTCATCAGTCTGCTGATTTCCAGGTGATGTAGAGGCAATGTGGGCATCCACATGATAGACTCTCATGTGCATTTGCCAGACGCAATGGGGAATGTTTATCCACATGTCTGCACCCCAAAGGTGGCCTGCCATAGTTCACTCTTGTGCTTCCTAATGTGGTAGCCATACTGTAAGTCCCTTGAAGGTAGCCCAGCTGTTGGTTCATAGGGCTATTGGGTTTGGCTCATGAAGGAGGATCATTCAGGCTGCTCATAGCTCAGCCCATTGGCTGCTACGCCCCTCCCTGGCATCCCGCCAGTTGCTATCAGTAGAAGCAAGGATTGCCTCGTGATGAGCCGTCGGTGCACTGGGCCTGGTCAGGGATGGAGCCCTGTCCCTCCTGTATGAAAGTGGAGATTTGGCTGGGCGCGGTGGCTCATACCTATAATCCCAGTGATTTGGGAGGCCGAGGTGAGAGGGTTCCCTGAGCCCGCGGGTTCAAGAACAGCCTGGGCAACTTGGCGAGACCTCATCTCTACAATAAATCAAAAAATTAACTGGGCGTGATCACACGCACCTGTAGTTCCAGCTACTTGGAAGGTTGAGGCACAAGGATCACCGGCGCTAGCAGGTCGAGGCTGCAGTGGCAGCCTCAGCCAAGGACTACCCTTCAATAGTTACACAAGTGACAGGGCCCAGCACCAATTGGAGCTGCCCTCAAAGGGCTGTTAGTGAGCGTGCTGCTCTGTGCACGCCATTTCACTGCAGTTTGGGCCTGTGCATTTCCAGACTTTGGTTTTTGGAAAGCATCCTTTAGCCACCCTGCTATAAGGTACCAAGTATGTATTACTACTAGTACTGGAGCCCTTTTGTGATATCCTCCACTTGTAAGGCACGATCCATGGTACAGAGCTGTTAGCATGACACTGTATGAAGCTTCAGCTTTCTTCCATAGTTGGGACCAGAATCCTACAGGTACATCTATGCCCTCGCCTTTGCCACAGACCCTACCTAAACCCTTCAGGGTTAACTGGTTACGTCCAATTCACAAGACTGCTCCTACGCTAAAACTCCCAAGGCTCATGCCTGTTTCATAGTGAACTCAGCTTGTTCAAAGCCTCATCCTCTTATGTGGACAGATCCCAGTGGGTCTCCTTCTTGACTAAGTGTATACCACTTGGCCTAAGGCGTTGGGCCAAGTGGAGAATGAAAGGACGCCGATATCCTAGAAGGTCTAAAAAGGCTTGTCACTGCTTTGGTGTAGTAGGATGTGGGTAAGCCAGAGCTTTATCTATGACAGCGGATGGAATGACTTTAGTTTCACCTGACCAGATGACATCCAAGTATTTGACTGATAAGACTGGGTTTTGTCTGTGTTGACCACCCATCCTCTATTTGCCAAGTGAGACAGCAGGTAGGCGTGACAGTTCACAAGCTGGAAAAAGATTCAAAAGTCAACCTGATGTCATCAGTGTAATGGAAAACACACATCCCCCTCTGGGGCGGTCCACTGGCTGAGGTCTGCAGCCACCAAACCATGAAAAATAGTAGGGCTATGTAAATATCCCTGGGACAGGACAGTAAAGGTCCACCGTTCTCCTTCTCAGGTGGATGTAAACTGGTCTTGACTTTCTGGGGCAACAGGGATGCTGAAGAAGGCATTAGCCAAATCAGAGACATAATGATGTGGGCCAAGCGCCTCACCTACTTTAGGTAGGAGGGAGGCAATGTTGGGAACCGCTGTGTGCATTGGTGGAACCATCTTATTTAATTCCCCGTAATTTACTGTCATTCTTTATGTTTCATTGGGTTTCTACACTGGCCACATAGGACTGTGGTATGGCATTATCACTCTCTCAATCGGAATGAATTTCCCAGTCCTTTGAAGAGGTAAGCCAGATAAGATATCCATTCCCAGAACGTATTCTGGGATGAGGGCTACATATACCAGATGAGGCTTAAGCGGTAATCTCCCAACGTGTAATGCCAACTCAACATGTCTGACTTTCACAGGCCTTCCGCTGTAACCATCTGTAGCTGTTATTGGTTCTTAGAACCAGTTAATATTACCATAGATGAGGGTACCTTCAGCCCCAGTGTCCCCTAGGGCGGGTATGGTTAGTTTGTTTTTAGGTGACCGATGTATAGCTAATTCTACATATGGTCTCCGGTTCCCAGACACCCTGGCCACCATCACTCTTACTGGGTTTCCGGGCCTTGACCCTTATCCTACTTTAGGGGGGTCAGTGCCTGCCACCCCTCTGTAGGAGCAGCAGTAGGCTGGACCTCAGTTTCTTTGGTAAAGCTTTGCTCAGGTTTGACCTTCTGCCATAGTCTGACTAGAAGAGTGTTGACTGTTTGTCAATTTTCTCAATGGGTGTCCCTGCTGCTATCTGATGGCAAGTTATCTTGTTGGATCCCTTTTGCCCTAGTGGTATGGGCACTAGAAAACATTTTCTCTGTGTCCTCTATGTTGGTGGTTGCCTGGGCCATCTGAGACACTAGTTGTTCTACCAGGGGATTCAGGATGGATACCAGCCACACCACCAGTTAAGTGTCAATTGGAGAATGGCATCTTTCATGCCAACGGTAAAGAGGGCAATATTAGAGCTGCAGTAGCACTCAGCATAAATAGCACGCTTCATTCCTAGCCCCCGGAGGATATCTTGCAGCTCCTTTCTAGCTTGCTAACATAAAGGAGATGTGAGGACATCTCCACCATTTAGCCAGGTACCCTTACAGCCCGCTATCACCCAAGCAGAGAAGGAAGTAACCTGATTCTCGTTATTGGCAACATAGAGGCACTGCCTCAGGTGGGTGATTTGCTCATTTCTATCCCAATAGGCATAATGCTCTCTGCCCCCCTGTCCCGTAGGTGGAGAAGCCAGCCTGCAGTCGACTCTCTCTTTCTGTTGGAATCTGTGTCCTAGCTCCACTGATCCTGCTGTGGTATAATCCCACACGGTAGTGTGTTGTCATTTCTCTGGCGGGGGCAAGTCCTGTGTGTCCACCCCGGCGGGTGTGGCTTTGATCTTGACCCTGACTATTGGCTGTGCAGAGAGTACAGGGACCTCTATGGGCTCATCCAAATCCTCCTTCTCCTCCTCACTGGAACTTTCCATGGGGTCCCAAGATTTGGGGTCCCAAGATGTCTTATTCATGATAGTTCTGACCCACTGACATGGCAGCTGGCACCTTTCAAATGGGCCATCCAGCAAGCCAGGGTCTCCATGTTGTCATCCTTGTTCCTACAGGCGGGCTTTCAGCATCTCTGCTGTTTCTGCCTGGGCTAATCCAGCAACTCTTTCCAGCTGCAACTTTCCCTGAACTGGGCATTCCTGCTTTGAGCTCAGTCTCAGTGGCCGCTCGGAGTGCAGTCAGGAGCAGCTAGCCGACTGCAGCTGCCATGGCCTGAGCATCTGACTTTGTTTAGTTGAATCCTTTTTCTGTAATAATCCTTCCAGATCCTTTGGTGATGCAGAGGGCTCCATCCATCAAGGATATTCCCCTGCGGATATTCCCTTTCCTGAACCCATCACCTTGGTTGCTCACAGGAATTTCTTGGGCCTCCTGGCTGTCTCACCACATGTCATGTCAGACTCCCAAAGACCCCAAAAGGGAAGGCACTATGTCTGAGAGGCCAAAGTAATGACCTGGAGACAACTAATAAGACATGAGCTTTGTTTGGGAATTTACTTACGGGGAAGATGGTCCAGGAGTGCAGGCAGGATAGAAAAAAAACCACTCTTGATTACAGAAAGCACACAGGTCATATGGCATTTTACACAGGGCAGAGTGCGGGGTTAAGTGTGCAGAGG
>CAUYQG010003611.1:0-90664 GCA_963574415.1 Tarsius wallacei
TGAAAGAATTAACAAGATTGATGGACCCCTAGCCAGAATGACCAAGAAAAAGAGAGAAAAAGTCCAAATAAACACAATCAGAAATACAAAAGATCAAATCACAACTGATCCCAAAAAAATACAAAGGATTATCAGAGATTACTATGTACACTTATATGGAAACAAACTTGATAACCTAGATGAAATGACAGACTTTCTGACATCAAACAACCTCCCCAGGTTAAAACAAGATGACATTGAGACACTAAATAGACCAATAACAACCCAGGAAATTGACTCTGTCATACGAAAACTACCTACCAAAAAAAGCCCTGGACCGGATGGCTTTCCAGCAGAATTCTACAAAACATACAAGAAGGCACTGATACCTATCCTTTTAAAAGTATTCCAGGCAATTGAGAAAGATGAAATTCTCCCCATATCATTTTGCGAAGCTAATATTATACTGAAACCCAAACCAGGTAAAGAAGCAACAAAGAAAGAAAACTACAGGCCAGTATCCCTTACGAACATTGGTGCAAAAATCCTCAACAAGATTCTAGCAAATTGAATTCAAAAACACATCTCAAAAATCATCCACCATGACCAAGTAGGCTTCATCGCCAGGATACAGGGCTGGTTCAACATTCGCCATTAAATACATCAACAGGTTAAAAACAAGAACCACATGATTATCTCATTAGATGCAGAAAAAGCTTTTGATAAAATTCAGCATCTCTTCTTGATAAAAACCATGAAACACCTAGGTACAGGAGGAACATACCTCAAAATAGTAAGTGCCATCTATGACAAACCCACAGCTAACATATTGTGAAATGGACAGAAGCTAGAAACATTTCCCCTGAAAACTGGAACAAGACAAGGCTGCCCACTCTCATCCCTCTTGTTCAGTATTGTGTTGGAAGTTCTAGCACAGGCAATTAGACAAGAGAAGGAAATCAGGGGCATCCAAATAGGAAAAGAGGAAGTCAAATTATCCCTCTTTGCTGATGATATGATCCTATACCTTGAAAATCCAAGAGAATCTGTCAAAAATCTACTTCCACTGATAAAGGACTTTGGCAAAGTCTCACGTACAAAATAAATGTGCAAAAGACAGTTGCATCCCTATACATCGAAAGCAAGCAGGCAGAGACCCAAATAAAAAGCACAAACCCATTCACAATAACCACCAAAAAAATGAAGTATCTCGGCATCTTCCTAACCAGAGAACTGAAAATCCTTTACAATGAGAATTACAAAACACTACTCAAAGAAATCCTAAAAGACACAAACAAATGGAAAAATATTACATGCTCATGGATAGGAAGAATTAAAATTGTTAAGATGGCTATCCTACCAAAGGCAATCTACAGATTCAATGCAATACCCATTAAGTTACCAACATAATTCTTCTCAGAACTGAAAATGACAATACAGAAATTCATATGGAAACACAAATGACCATGAATAGCCAAAACAATCCTTAACAAAAGAAACAAAGCAGAAGGTATCACACTTCCAGACTTCAAACTTTACTATAAGGCTACAGTAATCAAAACAGCCTGCTATTGGTACAAGAACAGGCACATAGACCAATGGAACAGGATAGAGATTCCAGAAGCAAAGCCTCAATTCCTCAACCAACTCATCTTTAACAAAGCCTCTAACAACAACCACTGGGGAGAGGAGAACCTATTCAGTAAATGGTGCTGGGAAACTGGCTGACCACATGCAGAAGATTGAAACAGGACCCCTACCTATCACCATACACAAAAATTAACTCTAAATGGATCAAAGACCTAGTTGTAAAACCTCAAACTATAAGAATCTTAGAAAGCACAAGAGATACCCTTATAGAAATTGGAACTGGGAACCAATTCCTATTCAGAACCTTAAAGGCCAATACCTTAAGAAATAAGATAGACAAGTGGGATCTCATCAAATTAAGCTTCTGCAAAACAAAAGAAACCATCAAGAGAGCAGGGAGACAGCCCACAGAATGGGAAAAAATATTTGCCAACTGTATATCTGACAAAGGTCTAACATCTAGGATCTACAAGGAACTCAAACACTCCGAAAGGAAAAAAACAAACAGCCCTTTAAAAAATGGGCAAAAGGCATGAATAGACACTTCTCAAAAGAAGATGTATGGGCAACCAACAGACACATGAGAAAGTGCTCAGCCTCATTCATCAACAGAGGAATGCAAATCAAAACCATATTGAGATATTACCTAAACCCAGTAAGAATGCCCATCATTAATAAAACATACAACTGGTGTTGGCAAGGTTGTGGAGAAAAAGGAACACTTCTACACTGCTGGTGGGAATGCAGTCTAGCACAACCTCTTTGGAAGACAGGTTGGCGATTGGTGGCGATTTCTGAGAGAACTAGAAATTGACCTTCCATATGACCCAGTAATTCCCCTATTGGGAATATACCTGAAGGAACTCAAATTATTCTACAAAAAAGATACCTGCACACATATGTTTGTTGCAGCTCTATTCACAATAGCAAAAATATGCAACCAACCATGTTGCCCCTCGAAGCTGGACTGGATTAAAAAAATGTGGTACATATACACAATGGAATATTATGCAGCCATAAAGAAGGACAAATATATGAATTTTGCAGAAACTTGGATGGATTTGGAGTCAATCATACTCAGTGATTTATCACAGAAACATAGAACTGAGTTCCATATGATCTCACTCATAAGCTGACCTTGAAAAATTACAATGCTATAAGAAAGCGATTGGCAGTAGTGGAAAACGGTCGGGGGCGGGGGGCTTGGCAGTTGAGGGAAACTGCTAGGGGATGGAGGGGCATACCTCATCAACAAGGATACCTGCATGATCAATGTTTATATACCTAACCCTGATATGTACCCCACATCTTTATCATAAAAAGAAAAAGAAAGTCGTTTGCAGCAGAGGTCCCCAACCCACAGGCCACGGATGGATACTGGTCTGTGGCCTGTTAGGAACCTGCTGCTCAGCAGGAGGTGAGTGGCAGGTAAGCAGAGCTTGGTATTCCGTCAGATCAGCTGTAGCACTAGATTCTCACAGGAGCACGAACCCTCTTGTGAACTGCGCATATGAGGAATCTAGGTTGAGGACTCCTTATGAGAACCTAAGGTCTGATGATCCTCCCTACCACTCAGTCTGTGGAACAATTGTCTTCCATGAAACTTGTCCCTGATGCCAAAAAGGTTGGTTGGGGACTACTTGTTTACAGTATCAACTGTCTTAACTTAGGTTGTCTTGAAAGAAGACTCTGAGACTAGGACTTGGATGCAGTTAATTTATTTGGGTCCACAGAAACAAAATTGAGGGAGTGAGACCAGGCATTTATTGGAGAAATAAAATGCAGATGGATAATAAGCTGAATATTGATGTGAACATCTGGGGTTCATTTCTGCTAGGTATCCTCTGAGGAATCTTGTAGAACAGGTCTCAGCATTTTCCCATGAAAGACAATAAGGCTGTGTCATTTATTTTCCAACTACCACCTCCTCTTGATTGAAAGCCATCTTTCAGGTGTTCGTTCACTCCCCCACATCGCTGGGTTGGACTGCAGGATGCTGAACCATCTCCTCTTGCTTTGGAGGAAGCAGAGCAGAGAGAGGTGTCTAGGCCTGACTGTTATGTGTCACTGTTAATGGTGCTGGAGCTATCCATCCAGGTGATGCTGAAACCATAAGGTCTGAGGAGATTTTAGGTAATGTATATCAAGGTCTCCTTTATATAATTTAATGACATTTTCTTAGCTCTCATCATACCTGATCCTCCTTGTAACATTTGAATTCTTTTTCTTTTTTACCTAATTCTACCTTAAAACACTCCTTTTTTGTTTTCATAAAACTGTGTCTTTTTAAGATTCCCTCTTATCCCTTTCTTCTGTAACTTTACTTTTTTCTCTATCTTGATAGATATATATTTGAGAGAGAGAGAGAGAGAGAGAGAGAGAGAGAGTGTGTGTGTGTGTGTGTGTGACTTCCCTCAGTCTTACTGGTTTATGTCTCTCACCTCTCTTTCTTGTTATTTTCCAACTTCAACTATCACCTATTAATCTATATTTCAGTGCCCTGGACCCCAGTCCTTCATTTTTCACCTTCTAGATATTACCAGTGAGAAATGCCAAAAGTAACTCAAGCTCAACATGTCCAAAATATGTCCATCTCATCTCTGCTTATTTTCCCAATTTCTTACTTCTGCCGGAGGCATCATCTCTCAAAGCGCAGACTGAAAATCTCAATATTGACATCTACCACTCACTCATTCCTTTTCCAATAAGTTTCCAAGCACTCCCTGTTCTAAGGTTTATTTACTTTGTAAATCTTTCCTCAATTCTCAGTTCTCACCATTTGTATCCTAGTTTATGCCTGCACTCCCTCTAGGAGGATTACAAAAGAGTTCGAACATGTTTCTCTTTCCAATTTGTCTTACACAGGGCTAGCACATTGTTTTATTTTCAAGCACATCTTTGATTCAGGCACATTCTTTGAAAATTATTTTAATGACTAAAAAATAGAAATAGATAACATTTATATAGTATTTCCTCCATGCCAGGTTCTGTTCTGTTATAGCCTTTGTATTAATTAACTTATTTGATCATCATAATAACATCTCATCTATCATCTTTACAGATGACTAAAATTGACTAAAACTATATACCAAGGAACAAGCAAATCAGAGATAAAACAGGTAGTCTGTTTTAAAAATGTGTGCCCTTAACCACTATACTAAAATGACTCACTCAGGCCACATAGAACCAATGACTAAAGAATAAGCCTACAAATACTCAAGACCCTGTATAACTTTGTACAAAACTACTTTTAAAACTCTAATTTTAAATAATTTGTTTAGGTTCTGTCCTAGATTTTTAATACACATTATTTTATCTTCTCTCCCCAATGACCTCATGAAATTATTATTCTTGCCCTCATTTTTCTCAGTAGGAGAAACTGAGGCTTAGAGAAGAGATATTATTTGTACAAGGTCCCATGGCTGGTAGATTGCAGAGCTAGGATTTGAAATCATGACCCTGCCTCCTAAGTCTAAATTCTGGGCAACTGTAGCATTTTTGTAATCATTCACCCCTTCTTTTAGAGAGATGCTAAACTACTCATCATCCATATTTGTTCCTTAATGTCCACACTTCATTCCACTGCTTATATTTCTTCCTTCAAAGAAAATAAATTTCCTTTTTACACACACCACAGGCCCAAACCCTGCCTATTGAGAAATCTTCCTCAATTGTTATCTTAGTGGGAGATATGCCCTCCATTTGCTGGGCTTGAGAAGCCCTGTATCCCTCTGGTACAATGTCATTGTTTAATCAGCACTAACCACCATCTAATCTTCATTGTCTATTTCTATATGTTTACTGAGAAAAAGAGATCAATCACCATAACAACTAGTATGCAATACTTTTGAAAAATGGATTATTTTATGCTTACAGGAGTTACCCAGCAAGAGGAGAAAACATTTTTATCAGCCTTCAAAATAAATAGGTCTGAGTGCACATGTAAAATAATATTTGAAAAAAGAAGAAATAGAACAACATACAGACCTGATGATTTATATCAATTGAATTCATAGTTGCCTAAACAAAATGTATTATATGAATGTATCCATCAGGTAAGAAACCTAAGAAAGTGTCCAGGTACTTTACTTCAGAGTCTATGAACATAGATACTCTACTTTTGGCAAACATTTACTGAGTTCCTGATATGTGCTAGGTACCATGTGGGAGGTATGAGTACAACACTGACCACTGTCAAGACTTCATCCTTGACTTCAGGACCAGTCTAGTGGAAGAGACATGTTAATAAAAAGACCACATAGATGCAGGAAACACTACAATTACAGCAAGTCCCACAAATAAAACTTTGAATATGGGATTTGACAAGAGAGTAGAATAGGAAACACTTTTGCTGAGCTCTGAAGCATTAGTGGCAATTAACTGGAAGACAAGGGGAAAAAATTATTCCATGCAGGGAATATGCAAAGGGTCAATGGGGTGACTAATGCAAAGGGTACAAAGTATTTCAACATATCCAGTTAGACTCTTAGATGAAGCTATGGACAGGAGCTAAGAATCAGAGTTGTTTACTTGAGTGGAAGGATGTAAATGAAATGATGAGTCATAATAAATTAAGCTATAAATAGTTATTAGGCTATTAATAATAATTAGATTATTCATTACTAATAATTGTTATTAGATTACTAACCCCTCAGTTTAGTATTAATGTCCACTATAATGAAACAATATTTTGTGTTTATTATTTTACCATTTAAAGTACTCAGGTAATATTCTGGAAGAATTAATTTAAGTCCATTCATTGGACTCTTCAAGGTTACAGCTGTAAAAGAACTTAAATATTTTCAATATTCAGTTGATTTTAATTGCAGGTGAGTTGATATAAATTAAATTGCTTCTCTTTAAACATGTTTTTTTCTTGAATGGACAGCCCCAAATTATGATTATTTTAAGATTACTTTTAACTGTTTATTAAAATTAAATCATTTTAATGAAAAGCTAACATAAATATTTTGTTATAACTGTACTTTAGATTTTCATGGCAAAGTGGAAATAAAATCGAGTTATTAACACTAATAAATCTTATTTTATTTCTACAAATGGGAAATAAAACATTTTAGCAGAAAATTATACTTAGCAGAAATTCAAGTCTATCGATATTTTCTAACTACTGTCATATTTATGGAAGTCTTTGATATAAACAGAGAAGCTTTAAAAAATCTTTCCTCTCAGTGTGTGGTTTCCATTAGAAATATGCCAGTCACAAGCATGAATGACATTTGATAGTTGAAATTTTCTAATAGCCACATTAAAAAGTAAAAAATACAGGTAAAATTAGTTTTTAAACATGTTATATTTAATACAATGCAAACAATACAAAATTCATAATGAGAAATTACACATTTTGTGACTAAGTCTTCAGATTTGCATGTATGTTTTACAGTTACAGCAAGTCACAATTCTGCTAACTGACTTCACATGGTCAGTAGCCACATGTGAGTGAATAGTGGCTACTGTATTGGACATTGTCGGTCTTAGGCCAAACCGGTCTTTACAGGAGTTTTCTCAAATCATCTTCCACTAAATAATAACCTTAAATGTTGGTTGGGATAACGACATACTTCTTCCTATTTCATAGCTATGCTTTCATTACTTAGTCATCTCTAGGAATTTACACTGATTTTCATATTTCCCTTGACTTCACCCCATGACCCCAAAGCCACATTCAGTACCTTATTTTTAAGTACTGCTATAAAATATGCACATACCAAATATATATGGCTATATATAAATAGATCAAATATAGGATATATTGTAATATGATACATATAATATGCAAATATATATATTATGTGTGTGTCTGTATATCCTTCATTGATTAAATAAATAGTTACTGAGTACTCTTTATGCATTGGCCGCAAAGTTAAAAAAAATAAATAAAAATAAAAATTGGTGAGATGTGCATGGTTTCTTCACTCCAGGAATTTGCAATCTATCTGTGACTTTCAGTCCTTGTGACTGCAGGTATATCCACCTTGTATATTTCATTTACTAGAAAACTAGACACAAAGATTCTTTACTGACTCCCTACATTTGCTATTATTCATATATATTTAATCACTTTCATAACATAGACACTTTGCTGATTGCCCAGGTTCAAAGTCTTCAATTCCTGTTTAACGACTTTCTCATTTTCTCTCCAGGTTTACAAATGCTTCGTATTTCATAATTTCTAATTTAAATGCCCACTCAGGTCTCTTTCTTCTCATTCATTGTATTACTCTGCCTTCATCCATGGTTTTCTTGCTGTCTCCTGAGTACTAGTATATAATATTTTCTCTTCTATTTTTCATAAAATGAAAATATATTTCAATGTAAATAATTAAATCATGCATATTTATTGTAAAAAATCACAGATTAAATGTAAATGTTGAAGAACAGAATCTCCCTGTATTTTCTTGAAAATAAATTTCTTGGAAAAAGCTGCTAAAATTCTAGATATTCATTACTGATGTATATATTTTCTTGAGTGTTTCTTTTATGAAGTACCAAAACTATGACATTCAAGTCTGGGTGCAGTAACACACACCTGTAATCCCAGCACTTTGAGAGGAAGAGATGAGAAGATTTCCTGAGCCTAAGGGTTGGAGACCAGCCTGGGCAACTTGGAGAGATCTCATTTCTATAATAACTCAAAAAATTAACTGAGCATGGTGGCATGCACCTGTGGCTTTAGCTACTTGGAAGGCTAAGGCAAAAGGATCACCTGAACCCACCAGGTAGAAGCTGCGATAGCCGTGAGCACGCCAGTGCACTTCAGCCTGGGCAACGAGTGAGACTCCAACAAAAACAAACAAAACACACACTGACATTCAATTATAATGAAAAGGGTAACATGGTTTGGTAACATAAAATTTCAAGAACACTACAGTTTAGTAATAATTTTATTAATGTGCTAGAGCTGTGACATTTCAAAAAATGAATAAATCATTTTTGTAGAGAAACCTAATAGAGAAGTAGTCCATAACAGCTAAGCTTGTAGATTGCTATAAGCCTCGCTTATGAAAAAATATACTCTAACTAAACAATATTAATCACTGACACATCTACATTACACTTAACAGTTTCACTTATGATGCAAAAAAATACTTGCTATTAAGATCTTAGCTTAATATACTTGGTAATATGTAATTAATAACAAATCAGTGATTAAAACTGCAGCTATTAAGACAAATGTTCAATATATCTGAATAGAAAAATAAGTATTGAATGCATTATTTCACTTTCCTTTCAAAATATAACATGGAAAGAATGGAGAAACTGCTAAAATTTAATTTCTGAAAATTTATCAGTGGAGAAAAGTCATTCAATAAGCTATTTGTCACGAGTATCATTCATAACTGAGCAATGCAAATACTTTTTATGTGACTGACAAAGAAGCACAGTAGCAAGTATAATAATATCCCGCAAATCCATTTTTTGAACTAAAAGTAAGAGAACATTTTCTTATTAAAAATGTGATTATCTATGTATACCCACAAAACATACTGATTGAAGATAGACTAAGACTAAAATAAGTAAATGTTATTTGCTGAATGATTATTTCTGATCCCTCAGACTAGCTTCTCTATCATCAAACGAAATTAGTTTAGTCTGGTATGACTTTTACCTAATGGTGATCACTGATTTCATTTCTAAAGGTACATAAATCATCCCTTTAATGATATTTGTTAGGATCGTTCCCAAAACTAATATCAACGGTTGCAAACTCAAATGTCTAGAGACCAGGAGAGTGACAGAAACTAAAGAGCAAGAGGATGTGTGCCTTTTAAAAATAATGGCTGTGACTAAGTTCTGAGCAACCACGGAGGTGAAATTTCCTGATTTCAAATCTTAGTAACTAATTCTCTACTTCTGTTGTGTTTTTTATTCTTTTTTGTTTTTGTTTTTGTTTTAGACATGGGAAATCCTAACTGATTCTATAAGTCAGATTCATTTGTCATTGTACAATCTCTGATATATAGTTTAAATGAAAATTCTGTATTCCTTTTTAAACTCAGAAGACCTCCCGATAACTACCTCTTGCCTCCAAACCTGTACACACACACGGATTGCCAACAAACAAGACAGTATGGGTACAATGAAAATAATTGCATACACATGGACCCTGTTGTAAGCCACTAAAGCAATTTGCATTTGGATTTTTTTAAAGATACAAACTCTTGAAAGGTAGTTACTCAATTAGACAATGAAGAATCACTTGCATTTAAAATAGAGGATTTAAAATAATTTTTAAAAAACTCAACATGGAGGCTCTGTTTTCACATGCTCTAAACCATCAGTTAATGGATTTGTTCAAAGAATTGATTATCTTTCAACAAGAATGCAATTATTTTGTACTTACTTTACATAGTTCATTATGTTAGTATTTCTCAGTGAAAAGAAAGATGAAAAAATAAGTTACATGATTGAAGTCATTGACCAGTTAATTCAATTGTTTAGTAGAGACACAACTCTAGTATATTAAATAATGTCGATGTTGTATCACAAATGAGCAACTTTTATTAATTCCATTGCTATGAGCATTCTTCCTCTGAGCCATTTACATATTTGCCAATGGTTGGTTCTTGCACACTGTGAGATGGAAAAACTGTCACTTTCCTGGTGAATCTATTTTCTACCTCATGCACTTACCTTCCTGAATGTGAGCAAGCTTATCATGTCAGAATTTGTTTTTGATCACAATCTTGGAGATTCTAATTGTGAAACCGAAAGAATGGTGCTTGGCTAAGACAGTTTTGTTGTTTAACCATAAGATGCAACTTGGACAAGAAAATGCAAGGCATCATTATCTTTGCACTCTGCCTGTGATCATCTTGATTTCAAACATTTAGCAGTGTCATCCTTTGCCTCACACAGGGTCAAATATCCGAGTTTCAACTATGGTGACAGTAGACCTTGACCTGAAATAAAAATTTTCAGACTCTACAGCCCTTCAAACACAATCTCAGATTTATTGACTTCCTGACTTCTCTCATCTCCAACCACCTTAAATAGCACAGGTTTATTACTTTTTTTTAGGATTAAGTGTTTTATGCTTAAATTCTTCTCTTTGATCCAAGGTTATCTTGCAAAAAATTCTACTCCTTCTACACCATTTTTTAAATCACCTCAATATTCTCCCCAATTATCAGGTCCAATCTTTTATAACTATTTTAATAACTGTAAGTCTTATAATGTTCTTTGCCTAGAGACAGAAGGTTGTATACTCTAAAGTAGTTTTCTGTAGCGATTATAGAATTTTGTTAAGACATTCATGATATTTTTCCCTGATTTAATATTTTTAAAGTCAATGTTTGTGAAGATAACAGTTAATATTAAAGAACTAGAAAGATCAGTGTTAGCACAAATTTATTGCAGCATTATTTACAATAGCAAAAACATGGAACCAACCATGCTGTCCATCAAAAGAGGACTGCATTAAAAAAAAATGTGGTACATATACATGATGGAATATTATACAACTGTAAAGAAGGACAAAAATTATGAACTAGGATGGGCTGAGAGTCTATAATATTGAGTGATCTATCACAGAAACAAAGAACTAAGTACACAAGTTCTCACTCATAAGCATACTTTGAAAAATTAACACAATACTATAAGAAAGGGATTGGCAGTAGTTGGAAACTGCCGGGGGAAAGTGGGGTGGGATTGGCAGTAATGGGAAACTGCCAGGAGAGGAGGGGACATATCTTATCAACAAGGGTACTTGCAAAATGAACATTTGTATACCTAACCCTGAATAGTACTCCACATCAAAATTAAAAATTGAAATAAAAAAAAGAGAAAGATCAGTGTTAGTTGATCCACAAAGACAATAGAACAGTAAGCTTGACATTGTAGTGCCAATTTTCTAAACAACTTCACTAACCAACCACCTGTGGTAGCCAAAACCATCTGCCAAGAATACTCATCCAGAAAATTATAGATGTGCTCTTGATTTAGTTGTAAAATGATTAATAATTCTCTTGAACAAATGAATTAATACTAATGTTTATTCATTTTTTGTCAGTGAATGTTTTCACTTGCACTGAATAGCAATAATGAAACCAAAATCAAATACATGTTTTCATCTTCACTTCATGATTTACTAAATATTGTAATTAAAGAGAATTGGGAAACCAAAATTCAACATATTTAAAAGCATAAACTGACTAATTTACTTTTCAAGGTACTTTCCTTTTGACTGTATATTTGAATTATGCAAAAATATGCACATTCCATACCAACATTTTTAACATAAAATTACCATGGTAGAAAAGATGTTATTTATAATAATGTTAGTGAGATTCAAAGATGTATGGGTGAATGCAATAATGTTAATCTGGAGAATGCAAACATAACCCACTGCCAGAACATTAATATTCATATTTGAGTACAATGTAAAGTATTCTAAATATGTGTAACCCGAGAAAAGGTGTATAACCTTCACCCTCTATATAATAGTTGATTTTCAAAACATGACTTACAATTTCATCTCCTCAGTGCTTTCTTCTAATATAAATATCAGGTATCATGTTGATCATTGTGAGAAAACCCTATTTCACTTTGAAAGTAAACAGTTTGAATGGTCTTAGTTTTTTTAACTGGTAAATGACATCAAAAATTTGATAGACTGGGAAAGATTCAGCAATGCTTTTATATTCAAAGTAGGAGTTTAAAGGTAGTTAATTTCTACTTTTTTATTTATAACAGTAAGAAGTTTGATTTTCATAACACTGGAAACAGAGATCACAAAGTTAAAATAGAATGTGACCCTTACTAAAAAGCAAATATTAAAGTTGATATTTATGTTTTATGCTGATTTCTCTATTTTGTGATGACTTACAATTACTTCACATAATCTATATTCTGGTGTCAATATGTTCAATTTAGCACTATAGTGTTTGTTTCAGTGATTATTCTTTATATAACGTAAAATTGGTTTTCTTTGTGCATGATACTCCACCAAATATTTAGAACTACTCTGGAGAGAGAAAGCATTCCACATAAATCATTTACATTCTCTTGCAAAAGCTAACACAACTCTGGTCAAACAATAGATGTTTAATAAGTATTTGTTGAACTAATTTGTTGAAAAATTGAATAATTTATTCATTTATTTATGAAATAAATAGTTCAATTCACATGTATAAAGCACTATACTCATGTTTTTTTTCCCTTAAGATACAAAATTGACTTTTACAGCTAGTCTCAAAATATCCCTCTGAAATAAAAATATTTCTAGATGAAAAGATTTTCAACTAATTATTATTCATAATATGAATTTTTAACACTAATTTTTTTACCTCACAGATATATGTTTTGTAGGTATGTTACTAACAAAGTCATGGGGGATTTTCAAAATATTCATGACCTACTAGAGAGTTATTTTAAGCTCTCACAGGCTTGTAACAGATACATTTGGGATTTGAATCAAGAGCTCATGGTCACATCACAGGCAGGCCAGTGTTAGAGTCAAGATGAATTTGGTTGTAAAATCTATTATTAAATTTCATTGTTGGGTATTAGATATGAAAAGTATGGATGTGTTTTCCAAAGTAAGCCTCTGAAAGCCCCATGGTCTTTGAAGGGAGGATGATAGAAGAGAAAAAGGCTGTAAGAATAGATGAAAAGGTAGATTCAGGAAACAACAACTAGATACAAACTGATCAGTTGGTTTCACAAAAAATTCTGTGAAGCACTGAAGCACAAGTCACTACTTGGAAAACTGGTTCCCCAAAAGAAAAAAAAAAAAACAGAACATCATATTTCTTGTTATTTCCCTCCTTTTAGAATGGCTCATTTACAGTGGGGTGGGGACCTGGTGTGACCCAGAGCAAAGCTCAGCATGAACCAGTGTCTCTTTTTCTCGGGATTTTTGGACAGGAAAACACAAGAAAAAAGCAATAAGCAGCAAACACTGAAATTTATTCCAAACTACATGTGCATATTAATGTGTATGCAGAGAGCATATATTTTGGTTCACATTATATGTGACTTCCACTTTTTAACATTTTGGTCAAAGTCTGTGTACTTGCCTACTGAATCCAAAGTTTCTTCTGACTCGCTTTTGGTCATATGCATTCACAGATAAGCGACATGGTGACACTGATGCTCACAGTGTAAGCTCATGATTTATATCTCTTTACCATTCTTAGGACAATAGCATCGATTTAAAAATTGTATTATTTCATTAAATTTATGCATTCTTTAAAAATTAAATTTAAAAAGCTTCTTTTGAAAACCACTTGGAAGTTTTAATAGATGTTCAGTGACCAAGTGTCAGGGCTTCATGACTCACAGATTGTTTGCTTTAACCTCTCCTAGATTTGGAAACTTTTCATTTTTTCTTGAGACTTGAAATTTCTACCTGTAATTTAATTGCTTGACTTGAAATAGAGTATTCTGCAAACATAATAACTTTTATTTATTTTAATATTATACCAGAATATAATATCTTTCAAGGCATATTAAGAAACAACTAGGGATCTAAATATAAGTCTGAATATAAATACTGGATCTTAACCAAAGCAAATAATATAACTTAGGTGAAAATAAACAAACAGCTTTCTTCTCTGTATGACTGAGATCACATATGTTCAGGTGGCCAGAAAACTTTCTTATTTTGTCATTGTTTAGAAAATGCAATCTGATTTCAGAAACATGAAAACACAGTTGGAAAGCACTTTTCAGAATTAAAAAAAGCATATATAATATTGATTTATTTCTATATTTTACACATGAGAGAACTGAGTCTCAAAAATATAAATAATTTATTCAGTGTCCTATAATCATTAAATAGTAAAGCTAGAATCAGAGGATAGGCCTGCCATTATGAAAAAATCTAAATAATCTAGTCCTAAACTTTCTAATATGGTAGTCACTAGCTATGTGTGACTACTTTAGTTTAATTAAAATGAAATACAACTAAAAATTGCTTTCCTTAGTCACATTAAGCATACTTTAGGTGGTCCATAACCTCATGGCTCGTTGTTATCATTTGCAAACAGGGCAGTTTATAAAACATTTACTTCATCATAGAAATTCCTCTTGCACAGTGCTGATCTAGACAAGCCCACACATCTGATAATTAGGAAAACACTCTCAGAAAGATTAAGTGATTTTTCCCAATCTGTTTAGCTAGATTGACAGAGAACCAAACTCACATTCTAAGTCTTCTAAAGCCTAAAACAAAGTTATTTCTACTGTACACTGACCCAAACCATTTTCAAAAGTAGCTCACACACAGGTACCCTCCTAAAGCACCAGGTCCTTCTACTCTGGTTTGCATCCAATACAAGGTTCACATTCTATGTTCAAACTACAGATAGTAGAATACAGGAGTTTTCAGTCTGTATTTACGACAGAGAGTCAGGAATACCAAGAAAGCCAGTAAAAGTGCTCTTCTAGAAAGTATTTCTTCTAGAACACCCTAGTGAAATAAAACACTGTTAATCACTAGTAACCACAGAGAGGAGAGGAAACCAAGAAATGTACATGATTGATATTCTTAACAGGTGTCAGCTTTTGGTACTCTACTTATTCCTAGAAAATTATTTTGTAATAAATTCACATAAGAAAAATCAGCACTTGTTAATATGCTTGTGAAGACTTTAAATTTTGAATTAATTTTAAACACAGAGAAAGTTTGCAAGAATAGCACAAAGAAGCACAAATATGCCCTTCACCCATATTTTTTTAATCAGTTATTCTTTCTTTCTCTCTTCCTCTACACCTCTTCTTTCTCACTCTCTCTCAGCCACATTTTCCTCACTCTCTGTCTTAATACTTTTGACCCTAATGCTTCAACGTGTGACATTATTTTATATAATCACAGCACAACTATCAAAATCAACAAAAATGAACCTTGGAACCAATAATCCTTACTATTTTCCAGCACTATTTTTACACTATAGACTCCAAAAACTCCCCATATAATCAAAATGAAGTTATTCTGTTAAAAAGTCTTAACCAAAAGCTGTTTTTTCCATATAGACCCCGTTTATGTAAAGTATTTTCTAAAGTTTTTCAGGAAGACCATGTCTTCTTATTTGCTTTATTTCAGAACTAAACCTTGGCTAAGCAAATATTTAGCTATTAGCATATTCTATAATCTTATCCAAAGTCAATTACCATGTGTTTCAGTCTTCTAATTCTATCAAAAGAAGACTATGGACATTTTAAAATTGAATTAACTGAATTCGTCCTCTAAGACAGTTGTAAAATTCCAAATTTCCTTTTCTTTGTAGTTCCCTTTTTGTTTGTTTGTTTGTGTGGTTTAAAATCTTGCTAGATTTATATTAATAAAGTGGAAAATTAAAGATTAAAATAGAATATGTAAGAAAAAAATGTCTTCTCGTGTGGAAATTACTATGCAAAGTGTCTCCTTACCTTACCATATTTTTATGTTTTTAACTATACGTTCATTTTATTTCTCTCACATACATATTAAATAACCCATTTAGATTGATTTAGGCTCTAATATTCTGATTTCACAATATGGAATAATAGTCACCTCTATGCAAAGGACAGAGCCTCCCATTTCTGAAGCTGTGATTACACTCTCCACTAATAGGTTAGTGGATACACTCATCTGCCACGCACAAGTTCAGGGAAAATGACAAGTTCACTCAGGCCTATGTGCTTAACTGTAGTTAGATTGAATGATGTATCCATAGTTAAAAATTACTGTTACTTACACTCATACAAATTAATTGTGGGAAAAAAATTAAATGTGTCCTAGAATGATGATCTTAATATTTAAAACATTAAGTCAGCAGTTCTTACCCTTCAAAACAAAATGCATAGGTTCACACCAGCTATGCCTTTGTGTTTTGGAATTACTAAACACATTTTCATACAGAAGTTTTGTGATCTTGGTATTGGCAAAGCTTGAATGTGCACTTCAGTCTTGCATATTCTGTGATCTGTGGAGTATACTTTGTACCCAGGAGAAGATCCGTTAGCCAGCTCAAATCTCTCAAAAGAAGCCTACCTTTAGAAGAGAACACAGTACTTTATTTCTGCCCCCATAAATGTTTTTGTTTTAATTGTAGCAACATACAAATATACATGCAATTTATGTATACATTTTATAAAATATATGTTTTAAATACAATCGAAACCCAGTTAATATATGTTACAGATGTGTGTATTTATGTACAGATGTATATTACATATATATATTTATAGATAAACATATGTAAATGCATATTCATATAAAAAATAAGTAAATGTATGCTTTTACATATAAATATGCAAATACATAGATATATAAATATGAATATATAAATGAAGTACATAAATGTATATTTGTATATAGATACATGAATATATATTTATATATAAATGTATATATAATATCTAAATTTCTATTTATATATTAAAGCATATTTAAATATATAAATATAATGCATTTATATATTTGAAGTCTCCTCAGACTTCAAATTCTGCTTTTCTTCCCTCTGGCAATAGTGTTGCATTCTTTGTGGTTCCCATGGGGGCTATAAAGTCTTTCTGGTAGAAATGGGCTGGAGAGAAATAAAATCAACAACTGCTGGGTTCTCGATTTGGAGATTTGAGGAAAAGTCTTGTTTCTAACTCCAAACACTGCTACACTGAAAGATAAAAACTGTGGCAAAGCAATTAATAAAGACAACAAACTTAAAGGAATGATTTCCATGCCAGGTGGATTCTTGTATGTATGAGGGCTTTCTGTTAATGACAATGCCTCTTGTCAAGCTTTCTCTAAATTTTCCAAAGTCTGGTTCGCCAATTATGAACAGCTTCTGTTGTCATAGTTTGCACTCTGTTAGAGTCTAGAATGTAAAAGCCCGAAGGGACTTCATAATTCATCTCATCTACTTCCTCAAATAAGAATTCAAGCACTTCTGGGTATCGTGACTTTTTTCTTTTTTTAATTTTAGCACATAGCATAGTGCATAATTCACGATAGGCACTAAAAAACCATTAGCATGCAATGGCATAATGCAACGCCTTCACTGATATGATAAAACAGTAAATTGATATCCAGAAATATTAAGTAAATTTTCTATTGTCACACAGCCTGTTAAAGAAAGAAACAGATGTTGGAAATAAGTATTTCCAGTATTAATTTTACTGCACACTGATTCCTCTGTGCAACATTGTTTTAAACCCAGTAGATGCCAAACACCTATTATAATCATACTCCTGAAAAATCAGCATATGATTGCTCAGTTTCATTGTTCTGATAATAGGTAGTTTTTCATTTTAATAATATAGATGTGTGCCTGGTGGAAATAGCACTGAATTTGGAGTCAAAATACAGGTTTATGGATCTCCCCTTAATAGCTATGTGAACCTCAATTTCTCTAGCTACAATATAAAGATAATAATTCTGGTATTAATAAAAAAAATTCCCAGAACTCTTTTCACATCTGGTCTAAGACGTTCCATTATTTGAATCCTAGAGTGCTCAGAAATATTTTACCAATAAGGGAATTATGTTTTATTATATAAATGCTCCCTTAACTAATAAAGGAATTGTTATTTTAATTATCTATAATGTTGCATATTATACACAATGTTATAATATAATATAAACTAGCAAATTATTAGTTTATGTTGTAGAGTCAGTGTCAAAAGGGGCCTGTAGGCATACAAACATGGAAGAATCTTTGCTGAAATACAAAGTGTAGATTAATAGATGGGTATATATTGGCTCAGAGGCAATGTCAAATAAAAATAATTAACACTAAATGGGAACCTCCCCAAGATTTCCATTTTGCTTCTCCTCTTCAATATTATGCCCTAAGCGGCCTAATTCACCACGCTTCATTACCTCCCCAGGCCCAGGCCTCATGAGCCAGGAGAATAGTGTATGTTACATTCTGAGAGCAAAAGTTCCTGGTGTGAGACAAATTAACACAGCACCGGGAGCCATTTAACAAATTACCTTTTCCAGTGCCTATACTGGCACCACACTACACACTAAGGCCTAATGTTCATATCAATTAGATGAGCAATTCAGTCCCAGAGGTCGTTTCCTTCATGCCAACTCAGGCTGTGAACTTACCTTAAGAACTAGAAAATGAACAGACCTAAGATGGGCAGATGAATTTTTGAGAGGATATCTATAGGGAAGAAAAATCATGTTCCTTAGAAACTGTCTAGCTGTTACAATTTAGCTGTTTCCAGCTGTGTTCCATATTTTGCTTTCTAAGTACATATATAACATATATATGTGTGTGTATATATATATATATATATACAGATACTAGTAAATACCAGATCTCTCTCTCTTTCTCTCTCTCTATATATACAGATATATATACACATATATAGAGAGATCTAGTATTTACTTCTGTGTTAATTATTTTTTCCAATATGAATAATAAATAACTGCACAATATAATTTGATTTCAAGGATTCGTCTTTTGTCTTCTCGCTTTTCTATATTTTAGGAGACCTCTATTTTCTTTTCTAACCCTGAGAGTGCCTGATTGACCTAGATTTTAAACTGCAAACAGGGAAGAAATTTCTTATAATGATAATTCTGAAGAATAGAACCAAATTGACAAAGTAGAAAAAAAAAGAGAAAAAAGAAAATAAAAATAAAGTTTGAAGCACCTAAAAATATTCCTGGGGGGTGTACAGAAATAACAATCACTTTCACTAAAGCCTTGGGATGTTTTATGGCAGTGCAGCATGTTTTGCAGGAAAAAAAAAACCATGACGGTAAATACAGCACTTTTATTCAGCATCCCAGAGTATTTTTTCATTTATAATTTAGTTGGTCTTTTCACAATTTTTATAGTGAGACTCTGAAATGATAAAAAAAGTTCCTAATTTTCCTCTATTTTGTGAGAGAAAAATGAATAGACACAGGTGATAGGGAAGGAAATGGATCAACACACCCTACTTCATCCAGGGTAGGAGAAGTGTCCTGTAATTACAGGCATCTTGCCATATTGAATAACTTGAGACCAATAAGTAGTTAAAAAACAGTGGGGGGGATACAACAAGCAAAGTCCTAGTAAACTTCCTAACTCTCTGATTTCATGACAAACCCTTCACTGCTCTGCAACACTCAGGTCAATGTTCAGTGCTCTTTAAATGGCTGCTTCCTCTAGTTTCCTTCCTTTTCCACATTCTTCCAAATATTTCTTCCTGGTATCAAAAATGGAAAAAAAGAAAAACAGGGTGACAGAGGGATTAAATCAATTAAAAAAAAAAAAATGAAAGAAAAAAAAAGTCACTAATCCCCCACAGAAAAGGAGAAGAGGAATTTCTGAGGCAAGTATATACTCTCAAAAAAGTAAAGTTCTGATGATAGAAGAAGCAATGCATAATTCCTAAAGTTTTACAGTGTTTGTGTAGGGAAAACAGGAAGAAAATAAAAGAGGTAAGGTTAAAAAAAAGAGTAGAAATTTGCCAAGTGTTGCTCTTCTTTCATAATTCCAGTAAATGATCTGTTTTACAGAGTGTCAGAGTCAAGATCATGAAACATAACCACTCTGGTAACACATTGTCCCTTCAATGTCTTATTTGTGACTAAGGTCAGAGGTCCCCAACCCCTGGGCCATAGACAGTGCCAGTCTATGGCCTGTTAGGAACAGGGCCACACAGCAGGAGGTGAGCAGCTGGCAAGCGAACAAAGCTTCATCTGTGTTTACAGTTACTTTGCATTACCCGCATTACTACCTGAGCCCCATCTTCTGTCTGATCAACAGCGACATTAGATCCTCACAGGAGCACAAACTCTGTTGTGAACTATGCATATGAGGGATCTAGATTGCACGCTGCTTCTGAGCATCTAATGCCCGATTACCTAAGGTGGAGCTGAGGCGGTGATGCTAGCGCTTGAAAGCAGCTGCAAATACACATTGATATTCACAGTGAGGTTTGACTTCAGAGACCATAGTAAATCAACTGCTTGCAGACTCACATCAAATCCCTATCAGTGAGTGGTGAATTGATATACTTGAATTGTACAGCTGCATCTGGTGGCAGGCTTTAAGTCAGAATCTGACCCTTATTTTAGTCCACTTGTGGTCTGCACATTATTTTATGTATCACTTCCATCTGTGCCTTTTTTCCACACTACACACTTGACTAAGTCACAGTTTTGGTAAGCACACAAGCTAACCCTAACCAAAATGAGTAAAAAACTAACATCACTGGAGAGCTTCTCTGAAAAGGGGGGAAGACCCAATGATGAGACAGCTGAAGATTCCAGCACTGCCAACAAAAAGAAAGCTGAATTTAAAAGAAAATACCAAGAATGCTACTTAAATTGCAACAGGTGATTCACATTCTCCATGCCCGATTTGTATAATGTGTAGCAACCAGCTATCTAATGAAGCCATGAAACCTTCAAAACTGTTTCACCACATGGAGATCAAGTACGCCACATTAAAAGACAAGACTTTGAGGTTTTTTAAAAGAAAAAAACATGAACATGAAGCAATTATTTAAGGTCATCACTTCATCAAATGTGTCTGCACTGAGAGCCTCATTCTTAGTGGCTTAATGCATTGCTAAAGTTAAGAAGTCCTTTACTATTGGTGAAGAATTAGTCTGTCACTAAGGACATTTGTCACAAACTTTCAGGAGAGAATACAGTTCAAAAGTAGCATGTGTTCCTCTTTTGGCTAGCATCATAACTAGACAAATTGATGAAATAACAGAGAACATTGAGATATAATTTTTAGAGAGAATTAATGAGTCATGGTATACAATCCAAGTCTACAAGTCTACCAATGTTGACAACAACAAGAATGTGCATGAGGTGTGTTATATGCACTTTCGTTGCCAACCAATATCACAGCTGCAGAACTATTCAAGTCTCTGAATGATTACATACTGGGAAAACTGAATTGATCATTTTATGTCAGTAGATACATGGACAGAGTGACTGCCATGGCTGGACAGTTTTCTGGTTTCACTACTTGGGTCAAAGAGGTCACTTCTAAATGTGAGTCTGTGCACTATGTCATCCATAGAGAAATGCTGGCTAGTCAAAAAATGTCACTTGAACTTAACAACATTTTGAAGGATGTGACAAAAATTATCAACTGCATTAAAGTCATGACCTTAACTCACATTTGTTCACGCAGCTCTATGAAGAAATAGGTGCAGAACACACGTCTTCTCTTATACACAGAAGTGAAATGGCTTTCTAAAGGTAGATCACTGGCAAAGTTTTTGAGTTATAAGAGCCATTCCAAAAATTTCTTTTAGAAAGGAGTCACCACCGGCAATACATTTCAGTGACACAGAATGGGTCACAAAACTTACTTGTGTGATATATTCAACCTGCTGAACAAACTCAATCTGTCACTTTAGGGGAGAACAACTGTGTTCAAGTCGGCAGATAAAGTGGCTACATTCAAAGCCAAACTGAAATTATGGGGGCAATGAGTGAACACAGGGACATTTGATATGTTGCAAATATTAGCAGAGAGTTTGAAAGAGACTGAGCCAGGGTCTTCTTTCTCCCAGCTGGTGCATGATCACTTATCTCAGCTTTCAAAAGAATTTGAGCATTACCTCCCAACCACAATAGATGCCCCAAATTGGGAAGAAATGGATCCGAGACACATTTGTGAGTAAGTCATGTGAATCAACTTTGTCTGTGCTAGAAGAAGATCGACTGCTTGAGACTGCAAGTGACAGTGGGCTTAAAAGTATGTTCGAGACAACTTCAAATCTCCATATGTTCTGGATTAAAGTCAAGACAGAATATTCTGAGATTGTCACAAAAGCACTGAAAAGGCTGCTTCCATTTCCAATATCCTGTCTTTGTGAAGCAGGGTTTTCTGCAGTGACAGCAACCAAAACAAGATTATGGAGTAGACTGAACATAAGCAACACACTTTGGTGTCTCCTATCACTCTCATATGAGACTATCTAGTTGCCAAAAAATAAGCTCAGAGCTTCCACTGATTCTGCATTATGATGAGTTGTATAATTATTTCATTATATATTAAAATGTAATAACAATGGAAATAAAGTATACAATAAATGTAATGCACTTGCATCATCCAGAAACCACCCACCCATCAATCTATGGGAAAATTATCTTCCATGAAACCAGTTCCCAATGCCAAAAAGGTTATAAATCTGATACTCTGATCAAGTTTTATTTTCCAGTTGTAAAATGGTAGATTTACACCTCAAGAGGGTAGATTATTTCTTGGTCATTCTACGCCCAGCATTTTTCTATGTCATTCTCTGTCAAGGTCATACTCATGACATAGGAGCCGAAATAGGGACGGGGAAAAAAGTAAGAATAACATATCTTACAATACTTCATGTGAGTTTTTTTTTTTGTACTATTATCTGATCCTAAATCTGAGTCAATAATTTCTCTCAGACAATTGGATGTGGGGTTGCATATAAGAAGTCTACTGAACTCTAAGGGGAATTTTAATTACTTTTGTGATTTATTACTTACTGGGATAATTCCCGAGAGTCAGCAGAGTTGCTTACCAGAGCTATGAGAAATTGCTGGTTGTATGTTACAAGTGAGCCACATTAATCATTTCTGGAGTTTTGTCAGTATGGGCTTTCACCCCATGAAGCATCTACTACAAACAGGAAGCAATAATATGCTAACCTTGCATCATTGTTACTTCAAGTCAGAAATTTTTATTTCAAGTCAGGTGTCTTCATCTCCTCCATCCTGGATTCATTTTGGACATAAATGGTATTGTCATATGTGACTAATATGACTTAAAAGCAATGAGATAAGGCAGATAACATCTGTCCAAAGTTTGAATATATTTGTATTCATTCATTTATTTTTTAAAAAATGAGTTATATTTTGTTTGGCTTTGAGTCCACGGTGCTTGGGTCACAATAGTAAATAAAATCCAAGCCTTCATTCTTACATTTACATTCTAGTGATGGGAGAAATTTATAAATATATAAATACTTTTACAAAACCTATCAGATGGTAATAATTGGATAGAAAGTAAGAGCTAGAAATGCTATTTTATATAGAGTGATCAGAAAAGTTTTATTTAAGGGAATATTTGTGTAGAGATCTATAGATGCTCAGGAAGAGACAATGAGTAAACACAAGGAAGAGCTTATTAACTGGAGCACTCTGGTTAAGTACTCAAAGGGCTTACAGTGGGTGAATGTAGAGGAAAATAAGGAGGATAATGTGGTTAGATTAGACTGATCGAGGTAGAAAGTGATAAGAAAGGTGGTCAGAAAGTTAGCTGGAAGCTGTGGCATACAGGACCAAGATCATGGTGAGTTAAGGTTGTAAAGTGATATGATTTCATATATTAGCATCACTCTGGCTGATGTAGGCAGAAGAGAAAATAGAAGGCAAGGGTAGATTTAGGGAAACTATGTGAGGCACTACTGCAAATAATCAGGTGAAAATGAAGATGATTGATTGAAAGTGATAAGAAGTGTTCATATTTGTGTATCATTCAAAGGCATATTTGGTAACAGAGCACCCATCAGTGAACGAGAAAATAGCCATGAATGAGACCAATGCTTACAGCCCAATCAAATGGTAGAATGGAAAGCCAGGTAAAGAGTAGGTTAAGTACATTTTGAATTAAAAGTTTATTTTTGAACTTGTTAAATCTGAGACTTTTGTGGGCATTTAAATAGAGATGCCAGGATTTAATTAAAGAAGTTCAGATTGTGCTTGGAAATTATCAGGTATGGATAATATTTAAAGCTATGAGACTAGATGAGATCCATTAGTGAGTGCGTAGAGAGAGAGGGAGAGAGAGGGGGGACAAAGAAAACAAAAGTCCTTGGTAACTCTACGTTTAAAGACCAGGATAAAGAAGAAGAAAACAAAAAACCCAAGGAAACAAACAAACAAAAAATGGAGACAGAGGAGGAAGCAAACCAAGAGGGAGATGTGAACAAATGGTGGCAGTCACAAAGGTACCGCTGACAATAATATGAGGGTTCAGAAATTCCCTTTGGATTTATAGTATGGTTGTCATTGCTGTTTTTGGAAAACTCAGAGTATCCTCTCCATCATTTATCTCAAGGAGCAATCAGCCATATATACCTCATTTCCATTCAAGAGTCTAAAGTATTTTTTTAAAGAAAAAGTAGTAACTGAAATAGCTAATATCAACATAAAAAATTAAAATTAACACTGGAAGAAGAAAGAATAAATTAACATCTTCTTGTCTTTCACAGATAGGATCATGTTAATTTTGCAATCATATAAAGAAAATAGAATTTTCTTTCCAGTTTTACCTGTGAGAAAAAATATACACTAATAAATAAAATTAATTTCAATTTAGTTGAATTTGTGCCAATTCTAAGTGAGTTGGACATTTAAGAAACTAATTTAAATGGTTGACTAGTCAAGAGATTTATTTGTTGAGCATTTGAGTATGGAGTCATCTGTCAAAAGGATGTCCTTTTCTCTCTTGTAATGATGCTGGTTGCGTAAGTTTGAATATGCTCTATTTTAAAACTATTCTTCTTAATGAGTGGCAATTCAGAATTTTATCAATACAAACCATAACCAAAATTTTACTGATTACAATCTAGAACTTGTTTTTAATTATTGCTATTATTTTGATGCCAGAATGATATTCTTTATCTTACTTGTATTTTCAACATATGTCTTTGGTTTTATGTATACCAACAGAGATTTGTCACAGCATCTAGTGGTCAATAAATGTCTGAGGAATAAATAAATAAATAAATGAATTAGTAGATTTTTCCATACTGTATTCCCTAATTTATGAGTAGACATGACAGAATTATCTATCTACTCAGTTTTGATGCAAGAAAAAGCATCTGGGTAAAATAAATATTTTGACTCCACATTTTACCAGAAAATAAAATATTAAACTCTCTGATGCCAAAATGTTATCAAAAATTGAGTAGGTGGAATAACATTTACATAGCATTGCTTAGAATATATAAAATTTCATGTTTCACCAAATTGTTATTATTGAGTGCTTCCTATTAATTTCTTAAGACCAACTTATGTAGCTCAGAAACCCTCCCCTAAACTATCCTTAAATTTCAATCTATCAATCTTTCTTTTTCACTCTCTATCAGAATCCATTTTACTGTATGATTATTTGTGTCATTGCATCTAAATCACTTTATTTGCATGATTTGTTACAGTTTGTCATTTTGACTAAACTTTGTGTTCTTTGAAATTAAGACCTTGACTTAGCCAATGTTATATTCCCAATCTTGAACACTGTACCTGGCATGTATTAGTTACTCATTAAATATTTATGGATAATAAATAATTTGTGTGTATTATGAGAAGCATAGTTTCACACATTATACTATTTTTTTATGAGAATTCATAGCAGACATTAAGTCACTCAATCAGAAAAAAAATAACAATAATAAACTCTTCCAAGAAGCTGGTCTGCTTGCTTTTTCTTTATGAACATTTTGTATTCTATTGGTAATTATGGTACAATCTTTGCTTCTAACCTGGGGAGCACAAAACTGGATACTTAGCTTACCTCTAGCATCTTTTAAAATAATTGCGACATACTTAATTTTTCTATCCCAGTCCATCTTAGGCCAAAGTCCAATGTCTGTTCACTAAAGTACAAAGTTTACATATGGATCCAGTGAATATTAAATGATGGCTAAAATGAAAGAATGATAGAAGCAAGGTGTTTAATTGGCTGTGCAACTGGGAAGAAAAGAAAGTAGAGTGATTAGACATTCATTTAGTTTATTTGTTTGTTTGTTTGCTTGTTCGTTTTTCAGCAACTCTTCTAAGGAGAGTCAGGGAAGCTTTGATCTGCCACTAATATCAGGAACAAGACTAGGATGCCCACTCTCACCACTTCTATTTAACATAGTACTAGAAGTCCTAGCATGAGCATTTAGACAAAAGAAATAAATAAAAGCATTTCAGTTAAAAATAAAGAAGTTAAATTGTCCTAGTTTGCAGGTGATATGATTTTATATATAGAAAACCATGAAGACACAATCAAAAACAAAACAAACACTGGAACTAATAAACAAATTCTGTAAAATTGCAGGATACAAAATCAACATACAAAAATCAGTCGCATTTCTAGACACTAACAACAAACTTTTCAAAAACTAAATAAATAAACAATTTCATTTACAAGAACTATAAAAAACCAAAAGAATTAGAAATAAATTTACCCAAGAGGGTAAAATATGTGTACACTGAAAACTATAAAACACTGATGAAAAAAATTGAGGAAGACACACATAAATAGAAAGATATAGTGTGCTTATAGATTGAAAAAAAATATTTTTTTCCCTATTTTCTAGGAGTGTTTTTATTTTTTATTTTAGATTAAGGGAGTACACGTGTGTATTCATTACATGGACATATTATATAGTGGTAGGGATTGGGTCTCAGGTGGCTCATTCCCCAGATAGTGAATATTGTGCCCTATAGGTAGCTTCTAGACTCTAGCTCCCTTCTCACCCCCTCCCCTTATTGGTGTCCCCATCATCTATTATTTCCACCTTTGATACTGTTTACCTCCCACATGCGATATATTGTTTGGTTTTCTGAGTCAGTTTACTTAAGATGATGAACTCTAGCCATCCATGTTGTTGCAAAGGAACTGATTTCATTATTTTGTATAGCTACATAGTATTCCATAGTGTATATATATATATACCACATTTTTATTCTCCACTGATCGGGCTGATGGGCATTTAGGTTGATCCCACATCTTTGCAATTGTGAGTTGTGCTATGATGAATATGCAGGTGCAGGTGTCTTTTTTATATAACAACCTCTGTTCCTTACGGTAGATTCCTAGTGGTGGGATTGCTGAATCAAATGGTAGATCTACTTTTAGTTATTTGAGCAATAGCCTTACCGCTTCCCATAGAGGTTGTACTAATTTACACGCCCACCAAAAGTGTATAAATGTTCTTTTTTCTCTGCATCTGTACCAGCATCTATTGTTTCATTTATTTTTTTAATAATGGCCATTCTTACATAAAGCGTATACAAATTGGAAAACAAGAAATCAAACTATCTCTGTATGCTGACGATATGATCTAATACCTAGAGAACCCTCATCCTGGACTTGATAAATGAATTCTAGAAGAAATCCTTGGAAAAACTCTTAGGACATAAGCTAAGGCAAAGAATTTATGGCTGAAACCCCAAAAGTTAATGTAACTAAAACAAAAACAAACAAGTGGGGCTTAATTAAACTAAAATCTTCTGCACAGCAAAAGAAATAATCAACAGAGCAAATAGGCAACATATAGAATGGGAGAAGATATTAGCAAACTATGCCTCTCACAAAAGACTAATATACAGAATCTACAAATAACTCAAACAAATCGGCGAGACAAAAGCAAATAACCCCATTAAAAATGAGTAAACAACGTGAATAGACCCCTCTCAAAAATAGGTATACGAATAGCTAATAAACATATGAAAAAATGTCCAACATCACTCATCATCAGAGAAATGCAAATTAAAACCACAATGAGAAAAAAATTAATATTTAAAAGTGTCCATACTACCCAAAGTGACCTACAGATTTAATCCCTACCAAAATTCCAGTGACATTTTTTAATATAAAGAGAAAAAAGTCCAATCTTTTTTGTATGTACCACAAAAGATCCCAATAGTCAAAGCAATCTTGAGTAAAAAAGAACAAAGCCAGAGGCATTACACTACCTGATTTCAAAACATATTATAAGGCAATTGTAATCAAAACAGCATGACACTTACATAAAAAATAGACACGGAGAACAATGAACAGAATAGAAAGCCTCAAAATAAACCTATGTATTGACTGATTTTTGACAAAGGGGCCAAGAATATACAATGGAGAAAAGAAAGTCTTCATAAAAGGTGTTGGTATAATGGATAGCCACATACAGAATACGAAAATTAGATCTTCATCTCATACCACATTAAAGCAATCAACCAAAATGAATTAAATTCTTAACTGTAAGACCAAAAACTATAAAATATTAAAGAAAAATATAGGAGAAACACTTCATAACATTGGTCTGGGCAATGGTGTTTTGTATATGACCACAAAAGTCAGGCGACAAAAGCAAAAACAGACAAAGAGGATTGCATCAAATTAAATATCTACGCAGCAAAGGAAGCAATCAACAGAGTGAAGAGAAAACTTACAGAATGGACACATATGCTTCCAAACTCTACATCTGATAAGACATTAATATGCAAAACAAATATCTCAAACCACTCCAGAGAAAAGCAAAGACAAGTAACCCAATTTAAAAATGAGCAAAGGACCTGAGTAGACATTTCAAAATAATACATACAAATGGAAAACAAGTATATAAAAAATGTTCAATGTCACAAGTCATCAGGGAACTACAAATTAAAATCACAAGTTAAACTCTCACATCTGTTAGCATGGCTGTTATCAAAAAGACAAAGATGAATATAGGAAAGAATATGAAGAAAAGGGAACATTCATACATTGTTGGTAGAAATGTAAGTTATTACAGCAATTTTGGAAAACAGTATGGAGCTTCCTTCAAAGTTAAAAATAGAACTACCACATAATCTGGCAATCCCACTTCTTGGTATATAACCAAAGAATATAACATCAGCATATCAAAGAGATAGCTTCACGTTCATGTCTATCACAGCATTACCTACAATAGCCAAGAATCAACCTAAGTCCATTTTCTCAGGTTTTCATTGCTATTTTTAAAAGCCTGATGCTAAGTAATTTATAAAGAAAAGAGATTCACTTAGCTCATGATTCTGCACGGTATACACAAAGCATGACACCAGCATCTGCTTCTGGTAAGCACCTCAAGAAGCTTCCAATTATGGTGGAAGGGAATGGAGAGCAGGATTGCCATATGGCAAAGGAAGGAGCAAGAAACAAGAGGAGGTGCCAGGCTCTTTTAAACAACTAGATCTCCTGGAAACTAATAGAACATAGAGGAAGAGCTTACTTATGGCCATGAGAATGGCATCAAAACATTCATGATGTGTCTGCCCCCATGACCCAAACACCTCCTACCAGGCCCTACCTCCAATATCAGGAATCAAATCTCAACCTGAGATTTGGAGAGGACAAATATACAAGTGATGTCATTTATCAACAAGGAATGATAAAGAAAATGTGATATATATACAAAATGGAATAATATTCAGCCTTTAAAAATGGGAGGAATCTATTATTTGCAACAACATGGGTGAATCCGGAGGACATTATGATAAATGAAATGAGTCAGGCACAAAAAGACAAATACTACATGATCTCATTTATACATGGAATCTACAAAAGGTGAACTCATAGAAGCAGAGAGTAGAATGGCAATTATATCAGGCTAGAGGTGGGAGGATTGAGGTGATGCTGTCAAAGGATACAAAATTTTAGCTATGCAGGAGATGTAAAGTCAAGGATTTATTGTACATAATAATGACTACAGCTAATAACGATATGTCTTATGCTTGAACATGGCTAAGAGAATAGATTGTAAGTCTTTTCACCACAAAAATGGGTATATGGGGTAATACACATGCAAATTAGCTTGATTTAGCCATTTCACAATGTACACATATATCAAAACATGTTGTCCACCATAAACATATACAATTTTTATTTGCCAATTACAAAATTTTAATCTTCCAATAGTGCACATACACATGTACACACACACACACACACACACACACACACACACACACACTCACACAAACACAAATGCAATACAAATACAATACAGTTATTGTTTCTCACAAATTGCAGCTGAATGAATTGAACACGTTTAGTACACTATGTCAGTTTTTTACTGTGCTTCTCCTTGAAGGCTGTCCAGGGCTGTGCTTGTCCTCAAAGCTTGCAGCAAACTGATTTGTGAATGTGGGTATGTGTATTTCAGGGAAAGCAGACTAATACGATGAGAGTAATTTCAGTCACAGTGCTTGCCATTCCTAGATTATAATTATGCAACGGAATTTTGCTGTTTTTCTGTTTTTTATGTGTGCGCCCATTGCCAAGTAGCCTCCAGGTGCAAGAATAATAACAACAAAGATGCAGCGAATAGCAATATTAAAAAAGAAAACTACTTGCTGTAGCACTACAATAAGCATAATGTGCGAACAGTGGCTTGCAGTTTTCACAATACTGCTCCTCTGAGAGAGACAAATTTAAAATAATGGTCTGAAACCACATCAGGAGCATCCATTGAGAGGAGCTCTGTTGGATCCACAAAAAAAGTTTTCAAGAAAAATAGTTATTTCTTCATTTTACACTGGATAAATCTGGGATCTATTACCGGAAGTGTAAGAACTCCTATTAATTGCAAAACAATATCGCAGGGACAGACATCATCACAAAGCTGGCCGGCAAGCAAATTTTGAAGTATTTGTGAGAGGAAAGTTAATAGTAGACACTGGAATAAGACAGAAAGTGCCCCAGTACAGAGAATACATATAGCTGGCATTTTGAAAATTTTAGTTCATGCAGTCACCTCAGACATTTTGACAGCAATATTTAATGAGAACTTACCGTATGTAGAATGTTATAAAGCATATAACAGAATGAAATAAAAACTACTGTGCTGTCTGTTAACAGTTTATGAAAAACTGACACCTAAAAATAAATGTGAGTTGAGTTTTCCAACACCTAGAATTTGTAGTGGCAGACAAGTGAAGGTCATTTCAGACCCTTGACAAACATGTCATTTAGCAGGAAAAGAGAAGGAGGTCATTCTGATAATATCCATCTCAAAAAATGCAAAACACTTAAAATTCAGTGCACAGAGATTGCCCAGCATATATTATTGATTGTATATCCAGTTTGGCTTTGTAAACTGTAATTTTCAAAGTGCCAATTACATGTAGACCTGTACTGGGTACTTAATGTTTAACTTCAGAGTTCTGTTTAATTTTTTTAAAATTATAAAACCTCCACAGTTTTCTTATTAAATCTTTAAAAAGATACAAGATAGATAAGTATCTGTGATTGTTTGGGTATTTATTTGCTTAAAAAGAAAGAAGGAAGGAAGGAAGTATCTTTTGCACTTCCTAGAACAATCTTATTTCTTCTGCTGATAGAAGTCTTAAAGTCATAGCCCACTTAAAAGGCAAAAAGGTATGGGAAAGTCCCTGAATTCGGAAATGCTATTAATAGCATACAGGCAAATAAAATTGCCTTCTCCTCTAGCTCCATATATTTTCTAACCCTTTCCAAATTTAATTGCAGAAATAAAAGGGAAAAATATGTCATGTCTCTCACTGTAGATAAGAGTATTTTCAAAATAATAAAACACACATAAAATGGGGGAAAACTGAAAAAAATAAATGAAAAAAAAAAAAAAACGACTTCTTAGTCTTCAATTTACTTTCCATTCACATATGGGCTTATCCATACAAATCAATGAAGTAAATTCTCATGGCACTGAAAAAGCAAATATCAAAGAATAAACACTCCAAAGGCATACAGAGGACTGAGAGACATTTTACATGTGAAGTCAAAAGTTGGAAATATCCTCAGTTAATTAACAGATCTGTAAATATGCCTCAACTGCCAAAGCAGGCTTATTTCAGTTTATCTTTAACCTTATTTTTAACTGCTTGAGTTAGGTCTACATTATGAATAAAAGACATTACACAATTTCTATATCACAGAGATCAGAGTAAGATGCAAAATTCAGTGGTATGAAGCAGATGTATTCAAAATTCCTAAATGCTCTGCTTGTGATTATCTCACTTTTAGAGATAAAGAAGAGTGAGTATTCAGTTGCTTCTAGAATTGCCAGCTCTATGATAAGAAAGCAGCTGTAACAGCCTTGTAATCATTACTCCCTACCAGAAAATGTGTTAGTTGCTCTAGCTGCTAAATTTTACTATACTAAGATAGAATTAGATCAATGTGCAATAAAACCTTGCTTCATTGCAACTGTTTTAGAGGAGATAAAGTAGCAAGGAGCTGGTCCTTGTCTTTGGGGAATTGATCTGAAACAAGCTCTTGACAGAACTAAAACTTGATCACAGGTTGGGGCAAATACTATATACGTCTTTGTTGTTTTGAATGATGCCTTGAGACCAAGTTGGACTTCTCGGATTTTCCTCAAAAAGCACCCTACTTGACAAAATCACAAAGTAACATTTACCTATTCTCAGCCAGCTAATTCACGACTATGAGAGTATATTTTCTTATATTCAGTGGTCACAAAAATGGGAACATTGCAAATTGGTACCAGAAGAAGACATCTGTTGTGTTTTTCTGCCCAATTTATTTTTAATCATTGGGGAACTATCTGCCCCTCGTCCTATGAGTTCTTGCAAAACAGAAAATTTCTGGGTGTTGAATATGAGCACACTGTAAAATTCTAGGGTTTACTTCGAACGATGAATTATTCTCAGATTTTGCCAAAACTAATCCTTGGAATACGGATATTTAAGGTTGGATGAACAATTATACTCTGTTATATACCATCTGACTCATGCAATTCTTTCTTCCATTTTATCTAAGTTTCATATTTTGAGTCACACTTTGCAAGATATCTGACTTAGTTCTCTCATTTAGAACTTTGGTTTTCAATTCCCAATCTTACTATTATTTAACCTCAACTACAAATTCTTGAGAGAGTTATCTACTTAAAATATATATATATTTTTATTTCTAATAAGAGGCATGAATTTCTGATTTTGTTTTATAATCAAACAAGTAGTATAATCCAAGCATGTATACCGTAAAATACTTCTTTAGATCAACACACATACACACACATTTTTAAGAAGAATGCAAGGACTCCCTAGTATTGGTGGAATAAAATTGCTCATAACTATTATCTCCCATGTAAAGAGAGCAATATCTGGCCTAGGTCTGGGCTTCTTTATTAAGCCTATAAGAAAATCAATGGCATATTCAACGTACAGCTCATGATTGGATCCAACACATTAATGGTAGCAATCATCTTCCCGACATTAATCTCTGATTGGATACCATATACTCATCATGCTCCATTACTAGTCATAACCCATTTGACTGAACAAAGTTTAAAATTTTTCTCTTTATTGGAAAATACCAAAGTCATTAGCAATTATAATATACCTTTGCTGTGAATACTAGAATGACAGTCTCTCTACAAATTATTTGTTGCCTACTATCAACAGTTGATAGAGCTCTTTAAAATAACTGAACTACCCTTTCATCATTTTTCCCATTGCTGTTAGTCTCTCCCTATCCAATTACCAACATCACTATAGATTTTAGGGAATTATGTTTTATATCCTTAACCCCTCCCTTGTTCATACACTCTTAAAGAACAGGAGCTACATTTATGAGCAAAGTTTAGCACAGTGTCTTTGGCTTTATATGTACCTGAAATGTCGTTAAAATGGGAAATCCTCCAATGGTACAGAAAAATCAGTGTGTTGAAGTTTGATGTTATAAAGAAAACAAGGGTTTTATCATTTATATATTGAGAACGTGTTAGATTTATTAAAAGTGAAATAGATTTTGTACTTCAGAACTTTCTGTTTTTTAATTAATAAATGTATGGCATACTTATCCATCACCAAATCTGGTGAATCACTAAAGGGTAGAGAATAGAGAGTACTGGTTATAGCTTACAATCTTCTCTAATTTATTTCACCATAATGTTTCTGCAGGCTGCTTCTGAGAACTGATTTCTGAAAACCTCATCTTGGGAAAAAAAATGCAGTGGTCAAGAATATGTAATTTGGAATATGAACAGTGTTCAGTCTTTATCTCTGCCACTAACTAGTTATAAAATATTTTATAAATTACTAAACTAAACCCTAATATAGCACTAATCTGATTCTAATCTTTAAAATGGAAATAATAATAACTACACATGATTATGTGGTAAAGACCAAATATAATAACATATGTGAAATGTTTATAATAATGCCAAATATTTAAAACATACTAATTTTTTGAAAAAATTTAATTTAATTGATTAAAGCATATGGGTTATCTTAGTATTATTTTTCTGCTGGCTCTTAACCTTCCTTTCCACTCTGTCAGTCTTCAATTTATCCACCTCTGGCAATCCTTCTTTTTTCACAAATGGAGATCTGTGTTAAAGAACCCCATAATCAATGTCTAAGCTCTAAGAACATCTATAAATCAAACCCAAGCCTAAAGGCTTTACCATGGGAATTTTAAAATACCCTTTAAAAAACATGACTCTGTAGGGTTTCTCATGATATTTTAATTCTTTAGGTTGCTAACCAAAGCAAGCTCCTTCCTCTTATAGAACAGTTTGTTTTCCTTATGGGCCATTATTTCTTTTGTTAGAACCAAGTTCACCTCATTAATTTATCCTTAGTCAAAGAACAAATCTATTGTCAAGTGTACATCTCCATGACTATGCAAGCTCTTTTGAGAGCTGCTTGAAGAAGATTTGGAGAAAATTTAGCTTTTCTCTGGTTATTTTCAGAAACCCTCCCTTTGTTTCAGAGACAATTCTATTTAATTTTGGCCTTTTGTGCATGTGCAACAGCAGGTTTAATCCAATCAATGGACAGCTTTCCTTCCTAGGTTATCAACTACAGCCAGAGTGAAGGGCTATTGTCTGGCCATGGGCCTGACTTATACAATTTGCAAGCTGCCTAATTCCAATTCTATTCTATTGTACTGCTTTACTTTACCTGCTTCTCAGCTGGAAGAAAAGTCAACCAAATACAGCAGTGGCTCAGTCAATGCAGAACCACAAAAACATGTCTAAACAAAAGGTCATAATGTGAGCTCAAAAGCTTTGAAAGTAATCAGCAGAGGAAAACAAAAACATACACAGAAAGCATTTTCCCCTCTTATTGCTGTATTCTCTTTGCTCTATCCTCCTCACACAGTAACCTTCCTCTTGAACAAAATAACAGCTACCTATCAGCATGATGACTTCCCACTTGTGGCAAACTGAAAACAAGCAACCACAATAAAAAGAATAGTCACAGAAGAAAATACTTCAGCTGATGAATAAAAGTCTTTCCCAAAATGAACAAGGTGCCAGCAAAAGGGATGGATACCATATAAAGAAAAGAAATATGTCCCACGTTCTGTTTCTTATTCCCAGGACTGCTTGACACTGAGAATTTTCTATTATAATCAACATGTACAGCAGACAAAATTAGATAAACAGTAATACCATAAGAAAGCAGCACTTGTTTGCAAAGGAATAGATTTTAACACCAGCTGCAGCAGCTGAGGGATCATTTAATAGGGGAAATAGAGAAATCGTCCAGTTAGCACTTAGCCTAGAAAATGACAACCACCAATTTTTTCCCCTGCAACTGCAATCATTTACAGGTGTTCATAGGCAGAGGGCCTTTTGCACATCATTATCACATTCAAGGAAAGCAAAACAAGCAACATGTTCTATGTTGCTCAGAATTTGATACAGAAAAAAGGACTGGAAATATCTAACTAGGACATTAGAAACAATTCAAGAATACAATTTTGGATCATAAAATTCCTGTATTTTAAAGCCTGAATGTTTAACGTATGCAGGCAGCAGTGGTGGCAAAAATGCTTTGTAATTGAGAGATCTATCTTAATTAAAAGGAAAAAATGATTAATCTGATATGTACAGATATAGACCAAGGTAAGATACTTTTGGATTCTTTCTGGAAATATATATTAAGTGTCTACTACCATACTAAGTACTGGAAAGTCAATGTTTGATCATCAGGGTTAAATCAGTACTTGGAGAGTTATATGGATTTAGTTACCCATTCCACTCAACTATAAGTTCTAGGCAATATTAGTGGATAATGCAGATTTCAGTGTAACACAAACAACCTGAATATGAACAAAATAATGTAGCAATCATTTAAATAATTATTTATTAACTATTAAAATTATTAATACCCTAAACTGGCAGACTTTGTTTCCATCATCAGACATAATATAGTTACTTTCATATTTTACAGAGAGAGAGAGACAAAGAGAGTGAGATGAAGGGACACAGAAAGACAGAAGGAGACAGAATGTTATATTTTAATGAATTATACATTCTGCAAAAATACTCAATTTTGTGGTATTCATCGTTATAATTAATACTAACATAGCAAGTTAAAATAATCTTCCCTAAAATCAAAACCTCTGTGATATCTTATTTCCAAGAACGGTCATTATCAATTTATTCCATCCCCATATAAGCATTTCAGCTTTAACACATCCCTTTAAATAAAACCAAGCTATGTCACCATCATTTAAACATAAAATCTGAAGGTTAAGATTTTTGCTGTGATTTCTGAAGAATGCTGCACATATCTTATTAATGTATACATAACATCTTAAGATGAGCACCACTTGGATTTAACCTAGTTCTTCTAATTCTAGCACTTAAGCACTTGATTTGGTTCCTGTAAGAATGCAATGTGCACTGAAGAAATGTTCCTTCTTCCCTTCTATCTTTTCCAATATATTTCAGCTATAATCCTCATCTTATTTTCATGCAGCTTAATTGATTTTATTCTGGTTTAGGGTTTTATTGTATCTCAAACGTATAATAAAACTGCAATATAACTCTTCAAGGAGCCAAAACAAATTCTAATCAGGTTGTATATTCTTGTCAAGCTTCAACCATGTCAATACTTCATAGACAGTAATTAATTTGTCTCAGAAATTCATTTTGCTTTGACAATACTGACTATCCCTCATTCTTCAAAAAACATGCTGATCTTGTGAACTCAGTAGCTTATAGTTTTACCAGACATTCCTTCTGGAAGAAATGTGTAACCGGGCCATTCACCTGTAGAATTTCTTTCTATATCAGGACCACCCAAACAGCTCCCTAAGGATCCAAAGCTTCACAACTTTGCTCCTTAGCATTCCATGAATTCATTATGATACATATCTTAACAGTTCAATGCAAAACAAATTCATATTTAAATTAGTTAAAGCCCCAAACACAAAAACAAGTAGACTTATGATGAGGTAACAACCCCATACATATTTTTCTCTTCATTTTCCCAGTAGCTCAACCTAAGTGTTAGTATTACATTATTCTCTTATTTTTCCTACAGAAACATAGATCCAAAGTTATTCCCTATAAACTTCATTTTTTGCAACATATTGCAAATCTCTTTAACAAAGTGATTATCATTCAATACAATAAACATGCCTCTTATCTATTCTCTTGTACAGTGTAGCTATTGTCTTACAGAGGCTAAATTGTCATGTAATCTTGAACAAAAACCTGGTGCGAAATGAGAGGGACCTGAGGGAAATTTTTGAAGTCCTTGGAAGGCAAAAAACATGTATTTCAGAACAAATTAATCAATGAACAAATAGCAAGTTATATTAAAATTACTTCACAACCACAAACAGAAGCAATCTATCTTAACCTTTTATTTTGAACAGAAGGAAAATATATTCAACTGACAAAACAACAGAATACAATCTGTATGACTTCTCGCAAAAAAATGTCCAAAAAAATAGAGTGCATCTAAAAATAGAAGTGTCTCTGATTTCTGGTCTTGATACTGCAGCTTGTCTGACACTTTCTTTTGACCCTGGAGCACAGGTGCAGTATTTGGGCCCCTGCACTGCTGTCATCCTGGTGCTTTCTGCTTACCACAAATCAGTTTTTACATCTCTACCATAACTGTCATGTATACCTTGCATAGAATTTTACAGATCAAAATATTACTTCAGGTATAGTATCTCACTTATACTTGACAGCCACACTTAGAAGCAACAAGGCAAGAGATATACTTCATGTTTTACAACTGAAGAAACAAAGAAGCTTTTGTTTGCTTTGTTTTCATTTCTGAACTCACCCTAGTAAGAAGGTATTATAATCAAGTCTCCTGATTCACATCTTGACAGAACTAAAGAAAAAGTTCAATGGAGTTTGGCCAGCCATGGATACCCCCAGATTATCTTTTGTTTGCAATAACAATATCTTTATTAAAGTCATGTACTCATATTGGAATGCACCAAAATTGGAAGTAGGGTCAAGCAATGGAAATGGCCAAATGTGTTCAAGGAGTGAGATATGACACTTCAAGCAATCATGCATATTCTCCATAAGACAACTGGGCTAGCAATCAAGGAGGAAACGTAGACTGGCACAAGAGTCCCAAAGTTCAAAGTTAACCTAGTTATTACACCAGAGAGGTAGATGATTTGCACACATTATCTAATCAAACTACTCAATTTATCAATTTATGAGATTTATACCCCCCCCCAAATAAGTGCATCTAGCTAAAAATAGAAGTGTCTCTAATTTCTGGTCTTGGTAGTACAGTCAGCTTGTCTGACACTTTCTTTTGACCTTGCTTGGGGCCACTGCAGTGCTTTATCAGGGGACTAAGTCAGGGACTGAGTCAGCGGGCATATCTCCCCCCATAGTATAGTCAAGACGAGCAAGCCCCAGGCATGGCCCCAATTTTTATCTCCTAGTCAGCACAGCACTGCTAGGCGTGCAGCTCCCTTGTCTCCAGCCAGTTCCTGGAAACACGGTGACAGGTAATTATAAGCGCTAAATAGGCTTGGCATTGTCATTTTCAGAAATTGCTTGCAAAGCACACAAACTTCGCTTGCTATACTACCCCCACTTCAACATCCAAGACAAATTAAAAGGATTTTTATTTAGAATTTCATATTCCACAGCCATTTTGTAGTTATTTTTCTCCCTATGGAGAATTTCATTTGCCCTAAGAGCTTTTTTTTTCTTTATTTCTTTTTTTTTTCCTTAAAATCAAGCTATTCACAGTGACTGACCAACAGTTCAAGATATTACAGCCAATTAAAAGTAAAATATGGAGAGGCTTCAGCTCCGGTGATGCAAGGGGTAATAGACAAGTTTCCATTCATCATGATTCCAAAGTTTTCCCATGAAGAAATTCGTTTCTTAAGCTGCCATGTTAGATTTGAACAGCTTTCCCGTTTCCTGAGGTCTGTTCATTTAGATAGCAATTCAACTCAGATTTCTCTACTTCTGTGTTGAAGGGTGGGAGATATTATTGTTATAAAGTGCTTGGGAACATATAGTTCGACCTTAAAGAGCAGAAATACTCTGCATTGGCTTAAGGCAATTTATTTTCATTAAGGGCAACATGTTGACATACATACAATGGTACTTTTAGGATTCTTTATGTATTTTCTGGCTTTTACAGTTTTAACTTAAATGATTATAAAAGAACTATTTTCTTACGCCCTCCATATCTTAACCTTTGAAATGTACATATCTCACAGTTGTCAGGCACAATTTTTGTTTGTTTGTGTTCATAGAGGGAGTAATGTCTTTCTATATCGCCCTTCGTTCCATCTCAACTGCTTTCATCTATTTACCTGTTCAATAATTTCATCATATAACTCAGTACTTCAAAGTGGTAAACTCAAATTCTGCAATGAAGACATTGTCAATTCTGATTTCGGGAGAGCTGCTGATCTCAAATCCTGACGGTGTCTGCATAGCACTTACACTTGTAATTGAGTGTGATGAACGCTGTTTTTCAGTTTTTCTGGTAATCCAAGTCTGAGACTTCCTGTTATAATAATGTATACTGGTTCAGTGTGAAAAGACATATAAATTGGACTTGGTGTCCAGAGGTCAGTTCAATAGGAGAGTCAGGGAAGTAGGAAGATTGTCAAAGTCAGACATATGCCTGAGAGGATTCTGGTAATTTAGTTTGCTGCCTGAGCATCTGATCATTTATTTAGCTTCCCTGGGAGATTTGATAACGTTTTTATTTGCTGTTTTGTAATTGGAGTTTTTCCACAGAGCTTTTTGGAGGGGAGTACGAAAGAGCAGAACTAGTTAGTATCAACAAATGCTGATACGTACCTAAAATAAATTCCATTCAAAAACAGAAAAGGGATGAGGAGAAAACACATGGAATGCTGAGTGGGAAAATGGAAAGATAATTCTGCATTCATTTGCATAAAGTCCCCACTTCTCACTATGAATCTCATAACAAGTAGGGCTGAGTGAAACAACTGATGTAACAGAGTTTCAGGAACTAACAAAGGCCAAGGTCTAAGCATTCTGGAATTTAAATACACCAGAGTACGTATTCTCCAGCAGACTAAAATGATAACTTATTGATGCCAGATCAATAGGAAAATGCTAATTAGGTCAGAAAGAACTTTCATTGAAAATATGACTTGCCCTGATGGAAGCCAGAGAACAGAGTTCAGAAGGGTGACCACCTGCTTTTCAGGGTATTGAATAAGAATCTCTGGGTTGTGTCTACTCTGCACTGAAGTGTTTAGTTGAAAGGAAACCTGTAAGTAAGCTTGGCTAAGCTTTTCCTCTCTGTTGAATATTGGAAGGTTTCTTGGGAAGTATGAGACTGCAGGGCTTCCACTGTAATGTGGATGGAGTCTTGGCTAGTCTTTCTCTCATTGATTGGGCAGCACTCTTTTCTTTATAAGCAAAGATGGCAACCGACTAAGCAGACAGTTTGAAGGACACAAAACATCCCATTCTTTTAAAAATCCCCTTTTGTGTCAGTGCTAGAACCTCTCATGCCATCACTCCCTGTCCATTTTTCCTTTCCTCTGGACACACTGGAATCATTGGCATATTAACTTATTCTAAAGTTGTCTATACAACACTTCAGATTGCTGGGCCAACTTTTCTCACCTGCCCACAACTTTAAATACTTACACCAACTGACACTTGGCCCCCTTTTCTGACAGCCAGCAAAATTTCCGTCCCTACAAAGGGAACGCCAAGAAAACAGAATGATCTTTTTTTTTTTTTGAACAACAGGCTCCTTGTAGTACAGGCTTCCCCCACTAGGTAAGTGTTCTAGGAACCCATCAGCATCAGTGTAACAGTTGGTTAGTGTTGTTGTGAGAGACTGCATTCAGTTTCAGTGAATTTTTTTGGAGATTCTTTCAAGGTATGTGCCCATTTCATGATGAGTGATTTACACAATATTCTGCAGTTCAACACACCTGCCCACAAGCACTGAGTATCCAGCAGTTTTTGACTAAAAATGGCATGACTTCCATGCCCCACTCTCCCTATTTACTGAATCTCTTGCCCCGAATGACTTTTTTGTTTGTTTCCTCAAATGAAAAATTTCCTCAAAAAGAAACGTTTTGCCGATGCGGAAGAGTTCAAACAAAAAATGGTAGAAGCGCTAACAGGCATCAAAATTGTTGAGTTCAAAAACTGTTTTGAGCTGTGGGAAAAGTGTCTCAACAGGTGTATTGCATCAAATAGAGAGTACTTTGAAGGTGACTGAAGTTTAAACATATAAGAATAAATACACAATTTTTATAAGTAAATTCTATTTCTTTTCTGGGTCCCCTCATATGTACCTGAAATCCAAGGCATTATATGCTACACAAAATCATTTGTTCTCTGACTCTCATACTAGTATTATTGGTTTTCATGGTCCCCCAGAAGATGCAGGAAATTTTACATTACTTTTTGAATCTCCTTTCTCTTCTGAAAATCACATAAGTTCTCAATATTTGTTAATTCTACCTTTCAAAGATAATTGTCTTATCATTCTTATCTATACTATTCTTGTTGTCTGATTTTTCCTTTTTAAACTAGAACTTGATACTAATACCTTGCTCTAAATCCTTGAATGGGGCATACAGAGAAAGTCTAGTCTACATAAATGGTATTAAATTCTTATTTAATCAATTTCCAGTCTTATCACTCATGATAACCTTCACACACTGTTGTGGGCTGAATTGCATCCCCCCAAAATGTATATGTTGAAGCCCTAGACCCCATCACTTCAAAATGTAACGATATTTGGAGAAAAGGACTTTAAAGGAGTAAATTAAAGTGCAATTTAAGGAGAGGGGGCTCAGAAGAAAACAACCCTGCTGACACCTTGATCTTGGATTTCCAGTCCCCAGACTGTGAGAAAATGAATTTTTGTAGTTTAAGCTGCTGAGTCTGTCATATTTTGTTATGAAAACTTTAACAAACTAATATACATACTTTGAAACTAAGTGAAATTTTATCATTTTTCAGTTGCAGCAACATCAATCCAATATTTCCTGGTCACTATTTTGTACATTCAATCTGATATTTAATGCTTTTCCTTGTCTCTAAATGTGTTGTTATCATAAGTAATTAGCTCAAATGCTGCCTTTTTCTGAAAGATAGCTCAGATTCCTGAAATTGGAGATAGTCTTTCTTCTGGTCACCAATAGCTCTTGATTTGTAACTTTGGTAAAGTACCATGGCCTGACACATACATGGATACATTTGTCATTTTTTGTAGTATACTTCTAGTCTTAATAGCAAGTATCTTGTCTATCACATTGTTGTAGTCTCCACAGTACTTTGAACCATGCCCTGCAAACAGGAGGTAGGATTATAGTTCTCATTTGAAAAAGGACACCTTTACTAGTTTCCTCCATTCTCTTTAATTTCTCCATTATTGTCTTGATGTCTAGAGTTGTAGTTTGAAACCAGTCATTTTGGGGGCTCTTTGCATTCTGAAGTCAGTTTTCTCAGTGTCTGCCTTCCCAGGGGTTTGGGAGAGACCTATATTCTTCTTTTGGTTTTTCTTCATTTGTGTAGATTTCTCTCTCTCTCTCCTCCTTTCCTTCCTCTTCTTTAATTGTTTTTCAGGGAGGGTGGGGTTGCTTTTGCTTCACTTGTGCAATCTCCTGTTCTTCCTTATGAGAGTTCTCTGGCTGCATCCACCTGTCAGTGTATGAGCCCAATGGAGCCTATTTCCCACATCTTACAATCTTTCTGTGCAGTAGAATGTAGGTTTGGTACATTCGGGGAATCTCACAGTTCCGCCTGTGTCGCCGCCATCTTGACCCGGAACCCATGGTTGAATTATAGCTTGGTTATATACAACTTAGGAGGACAGAAGTTACAAGAAACCATAAATCAATACATGTGAGATTTATACTGGTATGGTCCAGGAAGGCAGGATGCTTCAGGTGGGACCCACAGGATACAGGAGTATGCAAATATTTTTTGACTGACAGCTAGTCAGCATAAAGTTATCTAAGGAATTTTGAAAGCAGTAAAGGAAGTGGGCAACTTAAGAAAGATAAGGGAGGCGAGTTTCATGATAATGTAGGTGAAGCTTTATGGGTGGTGAAAGACTTCTTGTCTTAAAAGGTGCTGTAGTTCCCAAAAGACAGCTTCACAGGGTCAAAAATACTGTGATTTTTCTTCTTTATCTACCAGAGTCAGGTTGGAAAATAAATCACATTCAAAGTTAGAAATTTGGCAAGGTAAAGGAAGAAAGGTCAGAGTTTAGTCTTCAGGTCACATGGAATTCCACTGAGAAGGCACATTGAACAGTGTTATTTTGATTCCAGAATTTGTCAAGCTTTGCTCTCAGCATCCAACCAGATTCTAATAATGTCTATCTACTGTTGAGAGACCACTGCAAACCAGGCCCCATGCAGGGTTTGTTAAGTTCATTATCTCATTCGGTCATCCCAGCAACCCTGCCAGGAAGCTGCCACTCTCCTCAACTCTAAATGAGGAGAGGGAGGCATAGGGATATCATGTCACTCTATGTCACCACATACATCTCTCACGTGACCACAGTCCTCCTAGTAGACAATTGACACAGGATTCATTCCACAAATATCTGTTTCATGCTAAAGCTCAGTTCTTTTCTGGCACCACATCTCCAGGCATAACAGCCAGCTCAGGTAATTGTGCGCTTCTGAGGGTGCATTAGGACAAAAGTCAAGGAACATGTCTACTGAGCACTTCCCGTGGGCCATATGTGGCTATGCACACCTTAGGGGTGATCACTGGGCCTTACAACAATGCTGGGAGTATACCATGTTGTTTCCATTTTAACGTGAGGAAACTGTGGTCTACAAACATTTGGTGCCTTGTCCTCAGACACTCAGCATACCAGATGCTAGACCCCCTCCTCCCAAATACCAATCCTGTGCCCTCACCCTCACACATGGCCATGTGGAATATGCTGACATCAGGCTAGGTTGGCCCCACTCGCTGTGGGGGCCGAATTTCCCTGGACCAAATTCCTGGGAGCTTCCCAAGAGGTACTGCAGTACGGCAGGCGGTAGAGTCAGACTCCATCTGAATCTCCATCTCCCCAGCTGTAACACCTACCATGGCTATCGAATTTCAGTGAGCCTCAGTTTCCTCGTCTTCAAAATGTCATCAGGACAGTCTTTCTGACTGGTCAATGAAGATGGAATTAAATGAGATGTGGGGTCAGAGTAGGCACCAAATGGTTGCTGCTGCTGACTTTGGGCAGAAGTGCCAGTGGTCACCTGAGGGTCAGCCCTGCCTGACCCTGATTCAGTGCATGTACAAATGCACATGCGCACATGTACGCACATTGATACACAGGCACATACATATACACACATGGACACACATTCACACATGCTTGTACATATATACACACTCACACATGCAAATACATTTACACAGCATGCACACATGTATGAACACACACATGCACATACACACATGCACACATCCTCTCCAGCAGGTTTTTTCAGAACTCATCAACACTACACCCAAGTCAGCATTTATTGAGCACCTACTGCATATCAGTATCATTTGTGTCAAGCACAAAAGATTAGGGGAGCCCAGAAAGGAAACAGTCATGAGTCAGTCACATTTTCACATGAAGCAGCAAAGGCAGGCTACCTGGCACCTTTGCAGACATTCCAAAGTCCACCTTCCATAGGCTTTCCCTGAAGGAAGATTTTGGCTCACGAGAGCCAGACACGAACTCAATGCAACCCCGAACCCAGGGCTGGTCCATCCTGAAAGATAAATCTCGCAGGGTTTGGCAACGGCCTCTTCTTTCAAGCTGGTAGCATCCAAATCCAATTAGAAAATTCTGCGTCTGATGATGTGAGCCTGTGCTGGGTACACCATCTAAGTCCGTTTCCTCATCTCTGAAATAGTAACAAAAATCCCTGGCTCAAAGAATGGTGGCTAAGATTATCTGAAATATCATGTGTGCAGCACCTGACATGGCACCCAACCCTGGGTAGGGGGCAGTCTATCACGTTGAGGGTGATGGTGGAGCCTTGGTGTCCTGAGCCATTCACACAGGCTTGCGAGAGCCAGTTGTTACCATCTCTTCCTGGCTCGCATTCAGTAACATCCTGGGAGTAACTGGAAACTTGCCACAGGGGAAGTATTTACACCATGAAATAGGCAAACACTGTTAAGCTGGGATGCTTTTCCCCCAGGGAATCAAAAGACTTTCTTTTTTTTCTTTTTTTTTTTTTGGTTTTGTTTTGTTTTAATATATTTTATTTTAAAGATGTAGGGTACAATTCAGGATTAGGTATACAAGTGGGCATCGTATAGGTAAAGTTTGGGCCTCTCTTTGGCCCCCACTTTGCCTGGTTTGAGATCAGGGGAAATCGAATGTTAAACATTTACCATCACACCCCTGCCAAAGAGAAGGAAAAGAGCCAGATGTGAGTGAGATCAAGAGGGAAGTCTAAGATTGCAAACCCAAGCAGAGTGGGATCATGTGTCATGTTGTCCCATACCCTCGGAAGGTGTTTTGTTTTTGTTTGTCCACCAGGGTCACTGCGTCTTATTCAGGCTCGCTGGCCCCCCTTTCAGTACTGAGCTATTTAGAGACTGAGGTTGGAGAGGAAGAAGTGGATTTCAGTGTCATCTAAAAAAGTTTGCTAATAAAAAGTGTATTGTTGGCTCAAGTCTGTAATCCCAGCACTTTGGGAGGCTGAGGTGAGAGCACTGCCTGAGCCCACGGGTTCAAGACCAGCCTGGGCAACATTGTGAGCCCTCGTCTCTACAATAAATAAAAAAAATTAGCTGGGCGTGGTAGTGTAGCCTGTAGTTCCAGCTACTTGGAAGGCTGAGGCGGAAGGATCACTGGAGCCCAGCAGGTTGACGCTGGGGTAGCCATGAGCATGCCACTGCACTCCAGCCTTGGCGACAGAGTGAGACTTCAACTCAAAAAAAAATGTGTTGTTAATACAGCAGCTTAATATTTCCCTCAGTTTTTATTCAGCAGCAACGGATTAAATCGTTGACTTGATTTGACTACGCTGAGGTCCCACTGAGGAAGGCCAAGTTCCTAAATCATCGCCTGACAGATGCCATATTTCTGAGCCCAGAGCCAAGATGTGACCTTCTAGTTTCACAGTAACTAGAGCCGGATGACATGCATAATAAAGGGAGTACATAGAGCATTTAAAAAATATGGAATGAAACCGAAATCACGCAGAAGTGTCAGTCTGGAACTGGTTACCAGAACCAAGGTAATCAATCTTCCCACCTGTCTCACAATGCTTGTGTAAGAAACACGATGACTTTCACTTGGCAGAAGGATTTTGAAGTATCTGGGTTTGATAACCTACCCCATGCCAAGGACCCTGCTCCACATTCATTTAATCTTCCCCCTGTCCCCCAAGAGTAAGGTTTTAGTGTCTCCATTTCACGTCTGAAAAGAAAAAGCTTAGATCGGGTGGCGCTGTTCTTAGGGCCCCACAGGTGTTAAGTGGCTGAGCCTGGATTGGATCGAGGGTCTGTCCGACTGGCCTCTGCTTAACCCCCTGTCTCCAAGCTGCTGTTCACCTGGGGGTTTCTCCCTGACACCAGCTCACCATGGTTTTCCCCACCTAGAATGTTCTACCCTGCCTAGACCTTCACGCGACCGTCTCTTTTTCACTTAGGTCTCCCCTGTCATCTCCTCTGGAAGGTTCTCCTTGGTCACCCTCACTAAAGAAGCCCTCCCCTAGTCTGCCTACCTGGCACTGGTCACTCCCTGTACTGTTGGCTAATGTGATGGCTTTCAGAGCAGAAAGCACCCTCTGAAGTCGTCTCATTGTTTGTTACATGTTTGCTTATAATCTCTCTTCCTCTTCCAGAACATAGACTCTGTGAGTACAAGAATTTCACGTCCCATCTTTCATATTCTCAGAGTAGAGAAGAGTACCTGGTATAAAATAACTACACAATGAATATTAAAAGGAGGGAGGGAGGGAAGGAGGGAAGGATGGATGAGTGATGAATGCATGGGTAGCTGGACAGATACTCGGATGGATGAATGAATACAAGCTCAAACTGGCTCAGATTGGAGGGGGTTTCTTCTTAGCTCAAGCCTCCGTGACAAAGTTGGAGCCTGTCTCCTACGGTCTTCCTGAAGGAATTCTAGAAACTCTTTCCTGGAGACCTGTATCCCTACCTTCCTTTTCCCTCCCAGCCTGAGCAGTGTCACCCCCCCCGCCCCAAAGGAACAAGATTAGTGATGACAGAGATCAGCAGGGACACGGGCAGCTGGGTGGCAGGTGCCATATTGCCACCAGGTCAACTCCAAGAGGAGACCTGGATAGGAGCTGCCCCCTTGAGATGACCTTTGGGCACAGCTCTCTATGTCTTCCCAGCCTTCCTCCCAGCTCCAGGGTCATCCTACCCCTGGGACTCCATTTTTGGTGCCCTCACTCAGTCAACAAATGTGAATTAGTCCCTAATTCACACCAACTGAGGATATACACTCACCAGCATACATGGCCTCCGTCTCCAGGTCTGCCCAGTGTGGAGGAAGAAGTAAATATATAAATAGGTCCTTTCAATATAAGAGCTGTGATGCAAGTGACATTCAAGGTGAAAGCAAGACAGTATGACCATGGCAGAGAGAAAGGCACATCTGTAAAAATCAAGGGAAGAAAGGACAGCCAAGCTGAGACTTGCTGAATATCACTACTGTCACCTTCACAGTACTCCCCTTGGGAAGGTATGCACCAATGTCAGTGCCTAGTCCACTTGTCAAAGCAATTTTGGAACTCTCTTTCTGGAACAGCCATCAGAATTATCATCATGATTTGTTGGGGTCTGACAGGTAGACCAGGAGAAGGAGTGTCAGGCAGAGGAAACAGCATAATCAAAGGCACGGAGGCTTGAGGGCACTGGGCCTCTTTCCTAACCAAGTGGACAGGACGGTGAAGCATCTTGTGTATCCTGCTCTGCCCTTTGAGCCTTGATCTGTAGCCAGTGGAGACACCTGAAGGCCTGAACTGAGAAGAGTGTCATGATCAGTCTGAATTTTAGAGAAAGCTCATTCAAGAACTGAATACCGCATGTTCTCACTCATATGCGGGACCTGAACATTACTCACAATAGCGAAAGGGAGGAATTGGCAGTCACTGGACATTCAACAATGCAAAGGGCACCTGGACCCAAACCAGGAGAAGTGAGGACCCGTAGGAGGCCCAACCTTCACCTGCATGAAGCCTACTTTTGTAGCTAATCCTGACTTGTACCCCACATCTCTATAATAAAAGAGAGGGAAGAAGGAAGGAAGGAAGGAAGGAAAGAAAGAAGGGAGGGAGGGAAGGAGGGAGGGAGGGAAAGAAAAAGCTCATTTAGAAATAAGACAGACTTTGGGGGAAGAAAGAAGAGGCTGGGAGGTCACGTAAGAGCTGAAGCTGGCTTGGACCGAGGAGTAACTAAGAAAATTCAAAGATGTGCAACAGCCAAGAAACATAAGGAAGGTGAATCCAAATGACGTGGTGATTAACTTGACATGGAAGGTGAAAAGGAAGATTCCAGGCCATTTCTCCAACCAAGAAGAAGATCCTGACCTTCTCACTGATCTCCCTTAGATCCAGTATACTTGATTCTACCCTTGGCCTGTCTCATAGCTACTTGGAGGAAATGGCCAGAGCCTCAGCTTCTCAGAGAATCCCAAATGCCTGTTTCTGGACCAGCTTCATCAAAAACCCAGAATCCTAGGCCCCACCCAAGACCCACCAAATCAAGAGCTCCAGTGTCAGAGCTTGAGAATCTGGGTGCCAGGATCCCTGCTGTCAGTCACACAGTCTGGAAAACACTACTTCAGTCACCTCCACTAACATTTGGAGAGGAAGGGCAGGTGGCACCTCTGTCTTCACCCCCTCCGGGCCAGCACCACACCTTGTATAGGCAAGGCAGGGGCTCAGTGCACAACTGGACTAACTGACTCATCAGCTTTGCATCATATGAGGTCCGACAATTAGGTTCACAAACCATCCTGGAAAAAGTGCTGCAGACCTCATTGCTGAATATCACTACTGTCACCTTCGAAGTACTCCCCTTGGGAAGACATGCACCAATGCCAGTGCCTAGTCCACTTGTCAAAGCAATTTTGGAACTCTTTTTCTGGAATGGCCATCAGAATTATCATCATTATTTGTTGTGGTCTGACAATTAAATTTGTGAATTTGTGCTTACGTTAACAGCACTGTACAAATAACTGTATTGAAACACTCTCCCTACTCACCTGATCTGGCCACCAATGACTTTTTTCTTTACCTGAAGATAAAGGAAATATTGAAAGGAAGACACTTGATGACATTCAGAGCATCGAGGGTAATATGATGGTGGCCCTGATGGCCATTCCAAAAAAAGAGTTCCAAAATTGCTTTGACAGGTGAACTAGGTGTTGGTGTCAGTCCCAAGGGGATTACTTCAAAGGTGACCATAGCAATAAGGTATATAACACTTTTTCTAGGATGAGTTTGCAAACTTGCTTGTCACACTTCCTATGTGGGCACAAAACCTCTGCAAAGGACAAGCAGTGTGACATGTCCCACCTGGTGACTGGGTGTTAAATCCAGAGTGGAAGCCGACCTAGAATATTCTAAAGCAAAGGCAGTCATTCCCCTGCCCAACATTGTCAGAACATTAAATGACTAAAACAACAAGAAAGGGATGGGCCTGACAGTCAAATTTGGGAACAGCTTTAATGACTAATTTCTAATGAAAGTTTCAAAACACTAATTTTCCAGAGCAGAAAATCAAATTGTGCTCATTTATAACCCGTCATCTGCAATGAGGTGGAGGATATTTCTTTCTGTGTTGTCAGTTAACTTTCTGAGCCAGTCAGAATACAAAATAGGGGAGTTGGGCCATAAATCAGCTCTTTGGGAGCTGATAAATGGCTATTGTACAAATCCCACATTTGCATTGGCTCTGAGGACATAAATCTAATTCTCATGATCTTACTTTTTAAAAAAAATTCTCCCTCTGAAGTCAGAGTAAGCAATTTATACAGGTATTCTTTCCTGGCTATTTATTTTTCCCACATTTAATGACTGTCTTTTCACGTTCTGCACTTACACTACATTGTCAAATGTTGCACGTCATGTAGAAAAAGCTACCAGACGTCTGTTTGAATCTCCCCACCGGGGATAATTTTATACCTTTTTGCTCATTCATGAAAAACAATCACTTTGGAAATGACTGTCATAATTTATTAGAGTTAGAAGAAACCTTAGACACCATCATTTGACATGTCCTTTGGTTTATAGTTGAGGAAACCGAGGTCCAAGAGTGAAAGTCCTGTGCCACAGGCCACAGGCCAGGATTTTTGTTTGGGTTCGAGAAAAACAAGAACTCAGGCCGAGTCCATTCATTCATTCATTCATTCATTCATTCTTGAGGCAAATATCAATCTCAGCCCATTCTGTATGGTGTAGTCATTGCAACTATGAATGAAAATCCTGCAGACAAGACCCCAGGGGTCTTTTGTTTGGTTCGGCATTTGACAAGCAGGCAAAAATGAGAGAAAAATAAAAATACCTTGTCATTTTTTGGCCCTCTGCAATTCAAGAGTGTTCTGAAGACTGTGGTGGGAAGGGTGTGTGGTTTTTGACTTATTTTGTTTTGCTTTGGTAGTCCTGGGAACCATGGAGAACCCTCTTCTTTGGAGATATCTTTCTTTATTTATTTATGAGATATAATTCATATACCATGCAATTCACCTATCTAAAATATACAAGTCAATGGTTTTTGGTATATTTGCAGACTCAAGCAACCATCACCACAATCAATTTTAGAACATTTTCATCACCCTAAAGAGAAGCCCCCCCACCCCCTCAGACATCACCTTCCCCTTCTCCCCACCCTAGACAACTGCTTATCTACTTTCTGACTCTGTGGGTTTGCCTTGTCTGGATGACTCATCTGAATGGAACCATCTAGCATGTGATCTCCTTAAAGGTTCTGTAGCAGAGAAACATGAATGTGGAAAGGGAAGCTGCTTAGTGTCTAGAGAAGAGACACATTTGTCATTTTCTCCCCTCAATTTTATAGAAGTTTTCAAACATGTGGAAATGTTGAAGGAATTTTGCAGTGAACACTCTTCACCCATACCCACTTTCTACCGTCAACGTTTTTTCTCCTATTTTTTTTTTTTAGCATATACCTATCTATCAGTCCCAGGGAGCACCACTCCAGTGGGGGTCCTCAAGGGAGCACCTTCCAACCTCCCCACAGTGAGAAAGAAAAATGCTCAATTTTGCTAAATAAAATATCAGTGTAGGAGATTTTAAAAGCCAAGAATGTTATTCAATCGACATTAGAAGCTCTGAAAGACAAAATTAAATTGAGAGGACAAACAAGGCTTAGAATAGTTACCCAAGGAGGAGCCACATGTTCAGGACGTGAGGACTTCAGGTTTGGGAACAGCAAATCCCTTGAAGGGACCAGCTGACAATTCTAATCACCTGTCAAAGCAGGAGTCCAGCAGGTGAGGCAGACAGGTGAGGAGATGGCAGTCGTTTGCTGCCCTCTGCTAACCTGCTCAGTTCTCAAAGGAGATTATGGGATTCAAGAGTTTATTTTAAGGATCAGTTTTGACTCATGCGTTTGGAGGGAAGAATGGAAAACTGCCTGAGGGAAGGTGCTTTTCTTTTTCCTTTGGTTGGCAAAAACTTTTGAAAAATATGACTGTACGAAAGCTGCAGCTCCTCCAAGGAGTCTGTTACACAGCGTCACATACTCAGGCGTGGGCAGGAGGGGACGTGCACATGGAAAAAGGGGATAGCACCATGGGAAGGCATCAGGGCCACACACCACATCCCCCTCTGCCTCAGAGCCCGTCCTTGACCACAGGGTGTAAGTCCTAGATGTGCATGGAGGGCCCCAGGGAGGAGCACCTGCTCTCACGGGCTGGCCCCTCATGAGTGGTGTGACTCACTAAGGGTTGAAGAACCCATGCCATGTGTGTGTGTGTATGTGTGTGTGTGTGTGTGTGTGTGTGTGTGTGTGTGTGTGTGTGGTGAAGACACATTTAATTTACATTCCTACAAAGTGAGGAGAAAAGGTCTTGACGAACGGTTCAATAGCTCCTGCCGATATGTGCAATGTAATTCTTTTTAGTGAGTGAATTAGCCTTGATATAAACTACATTAAAGCCTCTTTTGGAACCGGAATTCAAAGCACTCATCTCCATAATTTACCCATTCAGTCACCAGTGTTTACCAAGTGCCAGGGGAGAAAAGAAAGCAAAGATGAATAAGCATGTTTCTCGGCCTTCAAGGAACTCTTTTCAGTAGGAAGGAAAACATACAATCACATGTCATTTTTATTGTATGTACATTAATATGTTAGGTTGAGCCATGTGAAATTGTTACTATGTGATGGGTTCTGACCAATAAAAATGGCAATTTTATGGTTCAACCTAATATTTATATAATATTGTCTTAGCTCAGGCAGCCATAATAAAATACCACAGACTGGGAAGCTTAAACAACAGTCATGTATTTCTCACAGTTCTGGAGACACTCAGTGCAAGATCAAGGTTCTAGCTAATTCAGTTTCTGGTGGGGGCTCTCTTCCTGGCTTGTAGATAGCTGCCTTCTTGCTGTGTCCTCATATGGTCTTTCCTTGGGGCATGCACCCAGGGCAGGCGTGGCAAGAAGCATTCTAGGGTCTCCTCTTAAAAGCCCACTGATCCTATCAGATCGGGGCCCCACCCTTTTGACCTCGTTTAACCCTAGCTACTTTCTTAGAGGCTCCATCTCCAAATACAACCACATTGAAAGTTAGGGCATCATAATACTATACTATTAGAAAGGGATTGGCAGTAGTGGGATACTGCCAGGGGTGGGGGAAGGGAGACACACCATATCAATAAGAGTATCTGATCTCAAACCAGGCAAAGTGAGGACCAAAGGAAGGCTCAAACTTTACCTGTATTATGGCTACTTGTATACCTAATCCTGAATTGTACGCCACATCTATAAAATAAAATAACACCGAAAGATAAGTAAACTGGTAGGTACAGACAATGGAATAGTTTTCAGTGCCAAAAAAAAATGAGTTCTCATTTCTCCATAAAAGACATGAAGAAAACATAAGTGCATTATTACTAAGTGAAGCGCTATATACCATATGATTCCAACTATATGACCTTCTAGAAAAGGCAAAACGATAGAGACAGAGAAAAGATCAGTAGCTGCCAGGGTTTGGGGAAAGGGAAGGATGAATAGGTAGAGTGCACAGGCTTTTAGGGCTGTGAAACTACCTGTATGATGCTATAATGGTAGATACATGTCATTGTACATTTGTTCAAACCTATTGAATATATAACACCAAGAGAGAACCCTAGTATAAACTATGTACTCAGGTGATAACGATGTGTCAGTGTAAGCTCGTCAGTTGTAACAAATGCATCACTGATGAAAGATGTTGATAATAGAAGAGGCTGTACATGTGTCGGGGAGAGAAATATGCTGCAAATCTCTGTACCTTTGGTTCAATTTTGCAGTAAACCTGAAAGTGTTGTAAAAAATACATTTAAAAAAAAAAGAAAGGGCATCAGCCTATGAATTTTGGGGTAAAAAAAGTTCAGTTCATAATGAGTACAAAATGGGTATATTTTAGTTATGTGTGTCTATATATTATGTACATTATTATATATCATATATATAAGAAATGCATATTACATATATATACCCATACACCATATATCTGGTGCTTATACCATACACACACATTATATACGGGGTGCCAAAAAAATGTATACATGTTTCAAGAGATGTTGTCTATCTATTACTTTTTTAAGTTGAATTAAATTCTGGTAGCAATAGGTAGTATGACATTTGTTCAACTGTGCTTCTGTCATTTTCTTTGTCCTGCCTGTCACATGGTGATGCTAGCATTCATTTTATTAACACCTTTTGAGCAAACGTCATTCTTAAAATGTGCATACATTTTTTGGCACCATATATATCCCGTAATACCTTCTATGGTATTAAGGATGCACAGAGGAGAGAAAAGCTGAATTTGCCAAGAAGGAAATGGAGATGTAGAGATATAGAGGCAGATACCTTTGTGTTTAGTTTTTTTAACACCAAAAAACTGACTGCAAAAGGAATACAAGCTTATGGTAGAAATTTTAGAAATTTAGCAAAAATAAGAAAGATGTACATCCCACTAGCCGGATATCATTTGTCTTAAGACCTAGGCCAGACAGTGAGGCATCACAGCTAAGAATGTGGGCGTGACCTGGAGCCAACAACTTGGTCTCTGCACCTCTCTTTTCTCATCTGTGTAATGAGGCAATAATATCAACCATGTGAAGTTGTCATGGGCGTTAAATAAGCTGGTCCACGTAAAGTGCTTAGAAGTTTCTGGTGCAAAGCAAGTGTTCAATACATATGCTCTGCGATCTTATAATTATCATCCTCATCGCCATAATTTTTACTGCACCTGCCACTAGCACTCCCCTTCAAGGTATTTTCTCAGCCAGTGGTAGCAAATAGGTTTGGAATTATATGTCAATTCCTATTAATAACAAGGGCTTGGCACACAGAGCGTGGTATGAAGAGGGATTTTTTAGCTGACCTGGTCATTTTGAGCCGACCTGGTCATCACTATAGTTGTGAGAAGGGGGCAGTGAGTGCGCCACACATTTGCCTGTGGACCCCACTGTGCTACACACATACTTACATACTTAGAGGTAACGTTTTGATCTGTCATCTATCTTCACTTCACGTGTGTAACTGTCTTGCTGTGTCATGTCTACCATAGTTTTTAATGTCTGCACAGCATTCCATGATCGTTTTTAATGAACAGTTCCCTGATTTCTTTTTTATTTTCTATAATAAACATTAACGGAGAAAATATAACTGTCACTAAATATTTTTGCCAAGTAAGTTTGAGTGATGCTTTCTTCACAGTGCAAATCTGCATATTAAAGGCTCTGAGAAGTCCTGCAAAGGAGAAGGGCCCATTTGACTGTATTCCCAGCATTTTCCAATTTCAGAAACTGCTCCCTTTAGCTATTTCTTTAGGCCAAGTTATTAGTGGGAGAATTCCTGGCTCAAAAAATATGTACAGTTTAAACCGATTTTTTATTTATTTCCCTCTAGAATATTGTTTCAGGAACTGACACACTTGAAGATGCCTCCTTCTGGGCTGAGACTTTTCTTTTAATCACAATTAGCTGAAAAGTGCAAGACACTAAAATGTATGGAATACTCTTTTAAGAAGTTCAGACAATCAAAATGGGTGCAAAGAATCACCCAGGTTCTTTCGGGTCTTCTGGCAAATCTGTTTAGAGGGGGTTGATTCCTTCAGAAAGTATCAATTTTCCTTTGATGGTCAGACAGAGAAACACAAAATGAGTAAACTTCTCTTACACGGACTGTCTCAAAGGCTCGTGGGAGATTTAAATGCCGCACGACAGGTAGCAGGTGCTTGATAAATGCCAGTTGTGATTGCTGCTTTTGTACTAAATAATGAGGTTGAAAGTCAATGTTTTCCATGGACTGGCTACTCTTTTTACATCTACCTACAGGCACCCATACTGGCTTATTTATTTATTCAACGAATTCCTGCAAAACTTGCATTATCAGCCAGGCTCTAACTAGCCCTGAGGATAGCCATGAATGAGACCACGTGGAGTTTCTGTTCTAGCGGGAAGATGGGCAACGAACAGGCTAGTGAATGCCTGACCATGCGACCAGGGTCATCCCAGTTTACAGCACGTACCACGTGAGAGTCAACGGCATCATGAGATGGAGAGTCTTTGGGTGAAGCCACCTTAGATGGGCTGGTTGGGAGGCAGGTGGCTGTGAACTCAGATCAGAAGGGTGACAGAGAACTAGCTGCGGGATGAGGTGTTGGTTGGAATCCCAGCAGAAACTGACAGCCAATATGAAGTTGGGAGGGCAGAGAGCCTGGCGGGCTTTGGGCCAGAGGAATGGGGTGAGTTGATGGTGAGAGGACAGTAGAGGTCAGCACCCCCCCGAGTCCCCCTGAAAGTTTTGAGACCGGATTTACATTTTTCAAAACTCACTTTCTGTTCTGTGGGCAATGGAAGGGAGGACCTGGACATCACAGGAGGATTATGTTTCTACACCGGTGCTAGTGTAGAAACTTCTTCACCCACGAAGACGACATGTCTAAGCACATCCCTCCTGGCAGGTGATGTTCCCAAGTGTGGAGACAGCCAGTGTCCTGTGCAGACGGCAGCTCATGGGCCCAGAGTGCCTCTCAATGTTCTTGCCACCATCTCTGTGCCTGATGCCACTGAGCACTCCGGGCACTGAACCTAGCTTCTCCCACCCAGATAGGCCCGTGCTTGTCCTCGCACATCACTGAAAATCCCCGGGGATGTCAGCTTCTTAGAATTCCATGGGTTGCTCTTCCATTTGCTTCCAACAGATTGATTTTTGTGGCCCATTCTGTCACCCATTGATTCTGTTCACTCCTCATTTGCCAAGGCCTATTATGGTCAGACATGTGGCTAGTCCCTGCCCGTGTGAAGAGAAAAGACACACTCCATCCCCTGGAGCTGACCATCTCATGTGAACATTACGGTATCAGAAAATATTAAGTGCCCTTGGCAAAGGAGCTCCCTGCCTGGTTCACTGCAAGTTTCTCATCCCAAGCAGCATCCTGAGCATTTAGAAGATGTTCAAAGCATATGTGTTTAAAGAATTCCGGAATCGGGACACAGGCTGGGAGTGCATGGCTCTGTGCACTCTGTGGTGAGAAATAACCCTCCAGCTCCTTCACAGAGTAGCCAGCAGAATCCCCCGTTTTGGGGATTGTGCCCCCAGAAATAATCCGCACAAAGATATCGGATGTATGCCCCCCAGGTGAGCTGTCTCTATATGGAGCCCAGACACTGTTGGCTCCCAAGAAGCCTGCAACCCAGTCTCCATCAGGAACAGTCTCTCTGCATGGCTGTCTCCTCAGATGCCAGCAGGGAGAGAGGACCAGTCGTCACCTCTGCCAGGCACGGCAGCCTGTAAGCACCTCCTTGCTTGGCAGTTGGCCAGGCTGCATTCGCTGACCTTCATGGCATAATTCGAGGCTTAGCCATCTATCTCACTGTGGTCCCAGCGGCAGCTGGGCTGGTTTATTGACTTCTCGAAAGCGCCAATACCTCTGCTCAGCTTGGTCTGAGCTGGACTCACAGACCCAGGTGCTGGAGCAAAGGCCATGGTGTGTCGATTAATCACCCAATAAAAATAAACACTGAGAACAAATGCCGAGGGTGGTTAACCGTCCTGTTCTGGCTTCTGCCATCCTGGTTTGCTGTCCCAGGGAGCATGTTTCTTTGAGATAGCCCACCTTAGGAAACTGAGCACCCAGCCCAGCCACCACCACGCCATTGGCATAAGTAGACAAGCGCTGGACGTGACCAGTCAGCAGGACAGCCGGAGACCTGCACAGACAGGCCCCTGTCCCGGGCTGTGTGCTGCGGGGGCCTTGTCCATCAGAACCTCGGGTACACCCAGCGATTGTACCATACCCAGCTTTTCAGTCTTGTAATGAGGTGTTGTTAAAGTTTAGTCACCAGTTGAACCCAAAGTCCTGCCTCCCCTCCTTTGTCTGTTCATATCATGAGTTCAAGAACAGGGGCCACCAACAGCACTTACCTAAAGAAGACAGGAAGCACCGAAGGGCCACTTACAGTGACTCAACTGAAAGTGAGGACCAAAGTGTCACTCAAGAAGAAGATTTAGTCAAGATCTTATTAGGGGGTGGGGAGAATGATGGAAACGAGTTTGCTTCTAAGCTTATTTTAACCCCAATCACAGGCTGTTCTCAGAGTGAGCCCTGATGAACCGAGGATTTTGTTTTTGACCTAATTTTCCCAGCAACATCCCAGGACAGTACCTGTTGCACTTCATTCATCGCTGGACTTGAGCCACATGGTTACAAAGGGGCCGTCTTTCCAAACTACTCAAGGGCTCTGTTTCCCAAAGGGCCTCACCTGGTCTTTTGGGAGTCAATCACTCCCAAAGCTGTTGACCCTCTTCTCTCCTTTGTTACCTTCACTTGTTATGGATTCACTTGTGATTTGTTTTTTTCTTTATTACCCTATTTTAATGGACAGATAGCAATTGTGTATCTTTATGAGATACAACGTGATGATTTGGTCTATGTATCAAAGACGAATTAACATCTTTCCCATCCCTCTCCCTCCTCCACCACGGTCCCTGGCGATCGCCTTTCTACTCTCTGCTTCTGTGAGTGGGAATATCCTTTTTTTTTAATTTTTAATTTTAAAGATGTGGGGTACAATTCAGGGTTAGGTATACAAATGTTCATTACATTATGCAGGTACCCTTGTTTATAAGCTGTCCCCCCCCCCCCGGCAGTTTCCCACTACTGCCAATTCCTTTCTCGTAGTATTATGATAATTGTTCAAGGTCTGCTTATAGGTAAGAACATATGGTACTCTGTTCTTTGTTTCTGTGATGAGCTGGACTATTTCAGACTCCACATATATGTGAGGTCATGCAGAATGTGTCTTTCTGTACCTGGCTTATTTCAGGTAGCCTAATTCCTATACTTTGGACATTCTCCTGAATGCTGCATCTTTTGTGAGACTGACAGTTGTCTTTGTGCTGGATTGGTGCTTATTTAGGATGGTTTTAGTCACTGCAAGACATCTCACTAAGTCTGCTGATCAGGTAGATACCAGGATTAAGCAGGGCATTGGAATATGAAAGAGAATTACAGGCCTGGTCAGTTCATTCATGGCGTCACAAGTGGATTATTCAGATGATGGACAGTCCTTGCAGGTCTTGTTCATATTTGTATTCCCAGGACTAGGAGTACATGAAAACGTGATCAAACCCTCATTGAATGGATAAGTGAAACAGGACAGAAAATGGACAAATAACCTCTCATCAAGGAAAACCTATGTTGCTACCAACTTGTACCAAATCCCAAGTCATCCTATTCTTTTCCCATGCAGTTTCTAGTGTTCAGAAAAAGCCGCCCGACCTGGGTACATGGATATGGGAAATTTAACCCTGGCCTTGATCGTGTGTATAGGAGGAGCTAGACTTGATCAGTAGTAGTGACATTTACAATAATGATGATGATAATTAATAAAGAAAACCATCTTGCAGTTGCATCATTAAAGCATGAGACTCTGAAAAAAAAAATTATGAAGTATTGCCGGCTGAGGGTGGTGGCTTACACCTGTAATCCCAGCACCTTGGGAGGTGGAGGCGAGAGGATTGCCTGAGCTCAGGAGTTCGAGACCAGCCTGAGCAATATGGCGAGACCTCATCTCTATGATAAATCAAAAAAAATTAGCCAGGCATGGTGGCACACACCTGTAGTTCTAGCTACTTGGAAGTCTGAGGCAGAAGGATTGCCTAAGCCCAGCAGTGCCACTGCACTCCAGCCTGGGCAACAGAGTAAGACTCTGACTCAAATAAATAAATAAATAAAACATGGCTGTGAAAATTTTGCTTCCTTTTTTGAGTTACTGCTACATTTATGTAGGTTTCAAAAGTAGTTGGGGGGGCGGCAGTGGCAGTGAAGACAGGATAGGGGACTTCGTAAATCATCTTTGGAAATGTGAAATGAAGATGGAGTCCCAACTAGAAAGAGCTTGGTCACAGCAAAATCCTACTGCAGATACCAAAAGGTCTAGTTGCAGCTGTTTTAAGACCTTTGATAAATTCTAACAAAGAATGAAGGGCCTCAAACAAGAGGCCAAGCATGACCTTTGCTGGGAGAAGACAGGAGCAGACCTGCGCGCCTGGATCAGGTGGCGAGAGGGTTTGTAGGGAGGACATGTTCAGTCTCTGGCAAGCAGCCGGAGCCCGGGAAATGTCACTTCTGTTGTTTGGTAGGGAAGGCTCAGTGCATATGGGGCTCACACAACAGAGGAACGGGTCATGCAGTGCAGGAGAGGTGGGAGCTCAGCTCAGAGCAGTGGTTCTCAGACATTTCTCTGCAGGCACACCCCTGCTTCAGCTGACCCACCCTCAGGAGCCCCAAGCTGTGACCCCGCCCCTTCCTCTCTTGCTGATGAAAGTGATTCCATGATGAAGAGTGACTCTTTTTTATTATAGTAAATCGTTCTCAGACCTCAGTTATTATAGAGCATCCCTAGACACAAGTTCCTTGATATCTGCATCACAACCGAGTAGGTTAGCCCAACGGTAAGTCCCGAAGTTTGACTTGGAAGTTAATAGGAGCCTTCTAGTAAAATAATGGTTTAAGCCAATATTATTCAAGAATGTCTAGTGAGGAAGACATTAAATTCACACATCCGTGTTGTATTATATTAAACCTTTCTCACATGTGTATGACTTTTACAAACAGAAATATAATTGTTAGAAAGCTTTATATCAATTTAATAGGGTTTGTAAAGGAAGTGGTACCATTCTGTAGATTTCAATCCTGTGTTCCTCAGTTATTCTTTCCTAAGGAAAGCCCAGCCATGGGACACAGCCCAGTATTTCAACTCAAAGTTCAATCATTATTCACAGAATGGTGCTTCTTAAACTTTGGTGAACCAGAACCACCTGGAAAACGTGTTGAACATAGAAAGGCCCTATCATACTTCAACAACTATGGTAATAATTCCAGTACTCATCAAAATGTCAGAACCAATGGCATACACGAATGACCCACCCTCATGGGCTACTTTTTTTTTATTATTATAAAGATGTGGGGTACCTTTCAGGGTTAGGTATATAAACATTGATCATTCAGGTACCCTTGTTGATGAGGTATGCCCCTCCCTCCCCTAGCAGTTTCCCTCAACTGCCAGTCCCAGCCCCCTCTCCCCTGACAATTTCCCACTATTGCCAATCGCTTTCTTATAGCACTATAGTTGTTCAAGGTCTGTTTATGAGTGAGAACATATGGAACTCTGTTCTTTGTTTCTGTGATAAATCACTGAGTATGATCGACTCCAAATCCATCCAAGTTGCTGCAAAGTCCATATATTTGTCCTTCTTTATGGCTGCATAATATTCCATCATGTATATGTACCACATTTTTTTTTTATCCAGTCCAGTTTCGATGGACAACGTGGTTAGTTTCAAGTTTTTGCTATTGTGAATAGAGCTGCAATGAACATACGTGTGCAGGTATCTTTTTTGAACAGTTATAATGCTATAAGAAAGTGATTGGCAGTAGTGGAAAACTGTCGGGGGTGGATGGGATTGGCAGTTGAGGGAAACTGCTAGGGGAGGGAGGGGCATACCTCATCAACAAGGGTACCTGCGTGATCAATGTTTATATACCTAGCCCTGAAATGTATCCCACATCTTTATAATAAAAATTTTTTTAAAAAGAGAACAAATTGAAAATGTTAAAGTTTCTATCTTAATTAGAACTGTATTTCCCATAAACTTGTGTATTATGAATAATAGATATAAATAAATATCATAATTATAAAATTCTGATATAGTTATGTTGTTTGATCGACTATGCACTAGTGATTGTGATGAATGAATGATGATAATTCAACCTAACAAATTATTTCCAACATTAAACCTCATGGTCACAGAAAATGCAAAATATTAAAAATTTTTAAATGTATATTATTGCTAGGAGGAATGATGGAGTGCTCAGTAAATGACTTTTAACTATTACAAAGTTTTTTTAATTAAAAAAATTTTGTGAGGGAAGTAGAATGGAAATATAAGTTCAAGAGGAAAACAGAAACAATGTAGAATTTTCAATTGTTATAACAAGGCCTATTTATGTATTTTTAAATAGATAAAGTTGGTATCAAATTGCCATGGTATATGAAATTCCATTGGATATATCTAAAAGAGTGATGTAATAATTTTATCTTGAACTGTCGATTTGCTACACACCAGAAATGTTCTTAGAATTGCTTAACTTCACAAGTAAAATTTTAAATGTCAAACTTTTAGAAGTTTGAAGTCCACTAATTTCCAACTGGTCCCTGTGCTCAAAAAATACCCAAACTAGTAGGAAAGAAAACAGAGTTAAAAATCAGTTCATAAAAAATACACTCAGCATTCTAGGTTTAATTTCTTTTTTCCCTCAGGTACCCTAAGTGCAAATCAGATAATAAAGTCTAGTCAATCCATTCAACAACACTTCACTCAGTCTCCCCTGAGCCAGCCTCTATGCCAAATGCTTGGGATGTAAATACCAACACGACAAGGATGTTACCCTTATAGAGCTCCATGGTCTAGTGGGTAAACTCTCCAACACCAGCAAACTGACCAGAAAATGTACTAAGAATCTCAGTTATATTAATGGATGTGAAAGATTCTTATGATACATATTCTTTCTGAGCAATGTTTTCTCTTTTATAGGATGGTAAAATATATACCGTGTGCTGTGTCAATAGTGGCATTATTCTCAATAATCAAAAAGTAGAAGCAATCCAGATGTCCATCAATGAATGGATGAATAAGCAAAATGTAGTGTGCACACACAATGGAATATTAGTCAGCCTTAAAAGAAAGGAAATTCTTACACATGTTACTAAACAGATCAATCTTGGCAAGCTTGTGCTAAGTTAAATAAGCCAGTCACAAATGAACAAATATTGTAGGAGTCTACTTATATGAGGTACCTAGAGTAGTTAAATTTATAAAGATAGAAAATAGAGTGGTCGTTATGGAGGGTGAGGGGTGGGAAACGGGAAGTTACTGCTTAACAGGTATAGAGTTTCAGTTTGGGAAGATGAAAAGTTCTGGAGATAGGTAGAGATGCCATTGAATTATGATTACAAATTATTAAAATGGTAAGTATGATTAAAAAGATGGTAAAATAAACTGATAGCCTAGTTCATCTTTTTTTCAAAATATACGTATTAAACACCTACTACGTTCAGGCACTGTGATACTTATACACAAAGAACAAAATATAATTCCTTCCATCCAGGATCCCTTCGGCTGGTCCTGTTTGTGTGTAAATCCAGAACTGGAGTCAATGAGTATGACTCTTTAATATGGGAGTAAACACATAAATCAAGTCCCTGACCTGAGCCTGAGCCTGACTTCTGCAGTCTGGTTATTCATTTTGAGCAAATGAACTAAAGCATGAAGAAATACAAACTTCATGGTCAGGTACTTTTATCTACTTGCAACATTTTTTAAAAGGAGAAATTAATCAGATAACTGGAATTCTTCAGAATAATACCTGCTTCTTAAGCTACATGATAGAATCCAATAAGTTGTCTTTAAAATAAAATGGTCAGTAATTGCACTAATATCATCTTTCCTAAAGACTATGAGTAGTGTCAAGCCAAAAATAAAACATAAAAAATTAGTCCCTGTTTAACTGAGATCAAATGAGCTGGAGAGCTGCCAAATCTTGCTTTGTTTTATGCTCTATGGAGACAGCCTAAGTCCCTCAGTCCCTCATCTTTTCAACATTTGTGGGAAGTAGATCGCTCATCAGTATTATTCGTTCCACAGAGATGCAGGGAAAACAGTTCTGTTCTTTGCATCAGATCATAGGACAAATTATTTTAAATGTGGCAATAAGAAAATCCTACCCAATTCTCTTTTTAAATTAAAATAAGACAGGGCTATCAGATATAATCACAGAAAGTGACCTCAGAGAGAATTAACCCTTCCAAATCACAGATGAGGAAACAGAGACTGAGGAAAAGTAAGTGACTTCACCAAGGGATCATAATGGCAGAAACACAGATAAATTTTTTTTTAGCCTGTCTCCTGGTGCTCAGTTCTGTGCTTTCACAATATTTTTCTGCTGAATCTAAGGGGTAAAAAGTGGAAAATTCATCCCATCCAGTTCCTTATAATCACATAGAACAAAGCAAGTAACTGCTGATTCCAATTGGCAGTTGGTTCAGCTAACTACATTAGCAGCAACACCAAGTTGGCCCAACTGCTATGAGAGCCATAAGGACAATCAAGAATGACCGCAGCTAAGTGACCACAAAGATGGAAATGATAAACACTGGGACACCAACAAGGGGAGAGACCAAGAAGAGGGTTGCAGTTTTTAAGTTAACTATTGAATACAATACTCACTATCTGGAGAAGGGACCACCTGAGACCCAATTCCCACCACTACATAATATGTCCATATAACAAACATGCAGTTATACCCTCTGAATCTAAAATTTTAAAAAAAGAATGATAGCAGCCAGCCAAGTTCCTTTCCAGTGTTTCTTCCCAGAGGACTGTCTCTTGATACCAGTACATTGACTATTTATGGTCAGGCTTACTAGGGAAAGAGGGTGGTCAGTCACTGAAGAGTCCATGGAATCCAAAAAATGGTGACCCAGATACAAGAAGGAGGAGAAAGACGAGGTGGTAAGGATTGACAACATCCCCACAAATCTGCACGAGCTACAAAAACTTGGGAGAGAAACCTAACTTTCAGAGCACAATGGAGAGAAGAGAAGGGAGACTGAGATTTTCTGCACACCCTCCCAACCTAAATCCTACTCACAAAATGGAGTTGTTATAAAAATAGACTTCAGGATAATGGGGACCTTGTAGTTGCAGGAAAAGGAAGGTGGAGCTGACCAAATTTAGAAATAATAAAAACTTTCACAGTGAGGTTTTCTGTTTTTTTGATTATCAATGCCTTACTCTAATATTTTTTTCCTTCTCAATATTCTCCACAGTAAGTCAGATCCCACATGACCTTTTTTTCTCCTGCTGTAATTTATAGGGAGGCAGTATAGCAAGAAAAACAAATAATACTGATTCAGATTCCAAAGGACCCAATAGGATCACATTTCCAGGCAATAGTTGTGAATAGCTTTTATCCAACCGTATAATTTTTTTTCAGTTTCTGACTCTGTGTGTGTGTGTAAGCATAGATCAGATAAAGAGAGGGTACAGATAGCAAGGTAAAGAGAATAATAATTTTAGTTAACTGAAGAGAAGTATTTTGTGCTATATGTAAGTGCTATAAATGCCACAACATTTACTCAGGGCTCAGAAAGGAGAAGACGGAAAGAAAATACGACAAAAGAAAGAAAGAGAGGGCAGGAAGAGGGAGCAAGGGAGGTGACAAGGAAGGGAGGGGTGAGGAAGAAAAAGAAAGAAAGGAAGAAAGGAGAAAGAAGAAAGAGAAAAAAGAGATAAAGAAAAGAAAAAGACTCATGCTTAAATGAAAACTACTACTTAGGAGAAAAATGAAGGGGAAGCCACATGTTGGGGATTAAATGCGTTTCCACATGTGAATGCCAATATATTATTGACTTACCCTGAGTCATAAATATGACAATTTGCCTCATTTCATAGTGAGGTCAGGCTCAGCCCAAATAAGCAGCCATCCTCCTCTGCTTACTTAATGTTCTTAAATATGAGCTTTCCCCAAAGCTCTCCGCGCATATAATATAACGCCGTATGCATGTGCGGTGGGGAGGAGGGATCGAAGAGGTGACAGAAAGCAAGCTGTGAACACAAAGATACTTTTAAGCTGAATACTTGTACATGATATATAGAACAGAAGATCGTCCATCATGGTTATTGAAACTGTGACCAGCAAAGCTATAAACCTGACACGAAAGAAGAGAAAATATGACTTGTTAGGTTGAAAAAGTACCAAAGAGGGAATTATAAAAGGGAAAATTTCATGACAAATTAGTTTGTATTTTTTGTTTTCATTTCTGACACATGGAAGGAAATGCTATATGTTTGCTTAAGGAAGTGAAAATTTCTCCACTTCATCCATTTAAAATCCTCACCCTTAGGCCTTTTGTATTGAAGCATAAAGTTTGGAGACCTTAAATAGTCATAATGTCTCCCTGAAGAATTTGGCCTCTGAAACATATTACAATTCTGAAAGGCTAAAAAGGCAAACCATTTTACGGCAATCTGGCGGTGTCTGCTTAAGACAGCTCGAAAGGAGCATCAATTTATTCTCATGGTTTCTTTACCATATTTGATGAAATATTAGATGCAATTGGAACAAGCGGCTCAAGCAAGAAAGCCATAAACTTGGAAACAGTGCTGTAAAACAAAAGTGTGTTAACATGAAATAAGTTTGTGATTGGAAAAAAATGCCAGTGGCTTGCTAATAGAATAGGCATACAATGGACTGGAAAGTTACAGTTGTCGAGGACCAACCTGATGTTTTCATACACATTTCCCTTCTGGGAACTAAGATTTGGAGCTGATTAACAACAATTTTCTAGCTCTGGGGAGCAGATAAAGCAGAGCAAATAAAAGAAGAAAGCTCAAGTTCAGGAGAAAATACGGAAAATCCCCTTTTTTAAAGTGCTCTGCAATTTCTACGTGTGAGGGGGATGTGGGGGCAGACAGATGACAGAATGATAATAAATTCCTCCAAATGCAACACATTAGTAGTAACAATAACAGCAACACCTATCATTGGTAGAATAACAAGATCTCTCAGTTATCATTTTAATTTAATTTTTTGAAAGATGTCAGTTCTCTCTAAACTGATCTTTAAAAAGTATATATTTCTATAATTTCTATCAAAACTCAGCAAAATATTTTTAACACAAAAATTCAATAATAAGTAAAAAAAGTGTTTTGCAAATTTAGCTGAAAGAATAAGGGAGCAGAAATAGCTAGGAAAATTCTGAAAAGAAGATTAATGGGGCAGGGGGTACTTTACCCTAACAGATATTAAAATAAACTATAAAATTTCCATAACTAAAGCATTTAAACTTTAAAGCAGGAATGAAACTGAATATAAAGGTAGTTCCAAGTACATATGTAAATTTAGCGTATAAAAAAGGTGGGATTTTTAAATCAGTGTAAAAAGGATAATGTGTGCTTAAAATAACACTGAAACAACCTGTTAAATGTTAATAGAATAAATTAAGCCACATCCCAAGTCACTCCTGATTCCAATATACATTTTAAACGAATCAATCTTTTAAATGAAAGAAAATGTGAACATAAAAGCACTAGGAAAATATAGGTGAATAATATTGTAATTTTTTGATGGAGACAACTATTCTAAACATAGCAGAAAATTCAGAAACTTCAAAATATAATATAATTTTGCTGCATAAAAATATGATGAAATATTATTGTGCAAAAAAACAAAGTCAAAAGAGCAAAGACAAACTGAGAAATACACAGACTATTATATCTTTTTACTTATACTAGAACACTGCATTTGTATAAATAAATAGACTGTTTAGGTTAGCATACCTAATATATAAAGAGCTTCCATAAATCAACAAAAGGACAATACCCCAGTAGAATGTATGGAAAATACAAGGGGAGACCCCAAAGAAATCTAGAATTATTTTTTGGAAGGTAGGTCCATACAACCTTCACTTACTACATAAGTGTTCTAGGAACACATCGGCATCAATGTACCAGATAGCATTGCTGTGAGAGGGAGAATTCGGCTTCGGTAAATTTTCTTTAGAAGATTCTTTTCAACGCGTTTGCCCATTTCATGATAGGTGATTTGTGAGTGCACAAGTGCTCAGCAGTTTTTTACTAAAAGTGGCATGACCCCCATGCCTCACTCTCCCTATTCATCCAATCTCACACTAAATAACTTTTGTTTGTTTGTTTCTCCAGATGAAAAAAAATTATCAAAGGGAAACAATTTGCTGATGTAAAAGAAGTGAAACAAAAAACAGCAGAAGCACTAAAGGGCGTCAAAAATGACAAGTTCAAAAATTGTCTTGAGTAGTGGAAAAAGAGTGTCTCAATAGGTGTATTGCATCAAATAGAGAGTACTTTGAAAATGACTGAAGTTTAAGCATGTAAAAATAAATACACAATTTTTTTTATAAATACGTTCTGGGGTTTTTTTGTCCCCCTTCATGTATACAAGCAAGTAACAGAAGAAATTTAAATAGCCAATACAATAAAGAAAAATATTAAATTTTATAATAACTAAATGTAAATAAAATGTCAGGGAGATTTTTTTTTTTAACCAGTAAGATTAAGTATAAGTTAAGATCATTGAGTATCTACCAGGCAATCCTTCAAATCACTTCTCACCACTTTTATAGCTGCCAACAAGTCCAAGAACTTTTCTCTAGGCTCCAGCAGTAGCCTCTGAAGAGGCAACTCCTCCCTTGTGCTGCTGTAGGCATTTCTTCTTACTAGAGACATCACTTTAAAACATAAATCACATAATTACAGAACTGGAGCCTGACTTCCTAGATTTGAATGCTTGTTCTGGCTCTAATTCTCTGTGTAAACATGAGCAATTCATCTCATCTTTTTGTGCTTCCATTATCTCATTTGTAAAATGGGGATAATAGTAACAGTACCTAACTCTTGCACTGGGAGGATTAAGTGAATTAATACATGACACATGCTGAGAACAACATCTGGCATATAACGGACACTCAATAAGTATTAGTGATTAGAAAGACGCTGCTGCTGACATTAAAAATGATAATGCTACTCCTCTGCACAGAGTCTTCTAATGGCATTCCATCACACTCAGAATAAAACATAAAATGCTATCATAGCATACAAGGTGCTACATGATCTAGTTTCTGTCTATTTACAACCTAACTTCTGTGTCTCCTTCGCTCAGTTGCAGCTATACTAGCTAACACCTAATACACACACTTCCCAGTCTTAGTCTTTTGTCATTGGCTTTTTGTTTGCCTGGATCACTCTTCCCTAGACTGTTACATGGCTCAGTGTGGGCAACTGTTCAAATGTCACCTCTCCAGAAAGACTTCTCTGATCACTCTGTCTAAAGTACTTCCTGCTTCCACTCCTAACCCTAGTGGATACTCTTATTTGTGATTGATTAAAACATTAATTAATATTACTTCCTAGGGAACAATTTCATTATGTGGATTACAATTTAAAATGAACAGTCCCTTTGATCCAGCAATCTCACTTCTGGGTAATTATACTAAGGAAATAATATGAGTAGTATGCAAAGATCTAAGCAAAAGTTTTTCATCAAAACAGTTATAATAATGAAAAATTACAAACAATCTAAAAATCATTAGTAGGTATATCAAATGTCAATTTGCTATTAAAAATAACCACCCCTAACTTAGTGACTTCAACAATAACCATCTATTTAGCTAATGAATCTCTATGGGTTGACAATTTGAGCAGGGCTCAGCTGGATGGCTCTTCTGGTTTGGGCTGACCTCACTCATTTGTCTGCAGTTAGCTGACACCTGACCATTTAACATGTCAGTTTGGCAGGATTTCAAGAGAATAAAAGAAAACATATAAGATCCTAGAGGCCTAGGACCATAACTTATATGGTACTATTTCTCTTTCATTCTTTAAGCCAAAGCAAGTCAAAAGGCCAGGCCAGAGTCAAAAGGCGGATGGAGAAATAGACTCCACCTCTTCCTGGAAAAAGCAGCAAAAATCACATTGCAAAGAAGCATGGATAAAGGGAGAGGTAGAAAATTGTAGCCTTTTTTCAAATTGCCAAAATAAGGAATTGGTTAAATAAATTATAATATTGTTAGATTAGACTACTTTGCAACTATTAAAAACAGTACTAATAATCTATATTTACTAATTATGAAAGATTTCCCTTCTTCCTGATTCCTTCCCTTCCCCTCCGTCTCTCCTTCCTTTTTTCCTTCCTTCTTTCTTTCTCCCCTTTATTCCTTCCTTTTTGCTGTTTCCTTCTTTCTTCCGTCCTTCATTTCTGACATTCTAGCCTCCCTCCTAGAGTGAAGAGACTAGACTCTGCTCTTTATGTATGCTTTAACAGCAGGTTAATTTAGACATTTTCTTAAGGAAGTTGAAGGGCAAGAGCATCAGAAGAAATCTTCAGACTCTGTATGCATCAAAACTGCCAAAGCAAGTCATATGGCCCAACTCAAAATAAAGTAATAGAAAAACAATGTTCACCTCTTGATGGGAGTAGGTGCAAATTCACACTACAAAGAGAAGAATGAAGAACCAGTGCCATTAAAGCAATCAATTACCACAAGGACTGAGTATGAATCTAGTCAAAAGGAGAGGAGTAAGGATTTTTTCTTAAAGTTGTATTTGCACAGCAAACAAACAGACTTGTCTTAGAAGATTTATTTGTGAATTTAGGGGAGACTACTGGAAATTATATAAGGTAAAATATTCCCAGTACCATGATTTGACATCTATGTCTACTGAAAATGCTACTATAAAAATAAAATTAGATACATTTTAAAGTGCTTTGAAAATTTTAAAGCTATGTACAAATGACTATTTTGCTTTCCAACTGCCAGTTAATGTCTTCTGGACCTCCTTTCCTATTCTTTGAGTATTCAGGCAATGCAAAAATCATTTCAGTAATCTATCCAAACATGATTGGACAGATAAAACTTTTGCTGCAACACAAAGACAACATCTCATAATGTCTACCAAAGCCAATCATAAATTATTGGGGGAAATTGACAACATTAGTGTGGATAATTGAAATTTAGTTAGATTATTTGTATTATTCCTTCTAATACTTGCATTTTATGCTTATCAACGGGCTTGATGATATTTAAAAATCAGTTGAGTTACATCTAACTATTGCTTTAATTAATATGAGTCTCTTTGCCTGCAGGGATTCTAAAATGAGTCATTCTTCCTTGAAATGTATCCAGTTGCTGTAGCAGCTGTAAACTGTAGGAGTAGATACTTTTTAATATTGAGGTGAAAGAGTCACTGAGCCCCACCCTTTGGAAACTACTTTGGCTACAACACCCATACAAAGTTCAAGGTCTTCATGATGAAGTTTAAAACCTTCAATTAGTCTATTTGCCTCTACATCTTCTGTGGTCCCTGAACACTCCACACTGCATAACAACCCTTTATTTCTTCTCATCAGCACCCCCTCCATCCTCAGCAACAATGCACATTTTTAGATATCATACTCAGAGTCCAGCTGTGGAAAAATAAAACTTAGCAAAATTCTCACCAAGTAGATTTCTGCTACAGAAATGTAGAGTTTTTTGTTTGTTTGTTTGTTTTACAAAACTCTCCTAAAATGTAGATGGTCTTTTCCTTTTCCTCAAATAATTATCTATTCTCAACTGCTTTTTTTCCCCATTCATTTATTGTTATCATTTGCTAGACATGGCAATTAACACTGGCAATAAGATCTGTTTTGTAGTTGAAATTAAAGTGTAGGAAGAATGCGTCAAATCCATTTCACTTATATCTTACTACTCAGCAAAACTATATCATCTTCTTCCTCATTGCACATTTGCTTCTACTTATGTGAAATCCAAATAATAAGGTGCCCTACTCGCCTATACTTTATGAGAGTAACCAAGGAAAACTGTTCTATGCAATGGTACACATATGCTCTGTCTCACCATCTGTCTTTCTGGATCTGCTTGTGTTTATTGTAGCTACCTTTTCAGAAAAGGTAGGTAGGTAGGTAGGTAGGTAGGTTGGTAGAGATAGAGATATATAGACAAGTGATTCAGGTGTAGGCATTAAAAGAAAGGTCAAATAAATAGAAAAGACTAGACTACTTTGGTTTTTTATTTCATTGGACTAGTTAGTACATAATAAAAAAAGAGCCTCTCAAGTGGTCTAATTTTCTGACTAGAATTCTGCCTTGAGGTTTACTGCCAAGTTCCAGCTAGTTAACAAAGCATTGATTGATTTTTTTTTTTTTTTTTTTTTGAGATGGGGTCTCATTCTATTGCCCAGGCTGGAGTGCAAAGGCATGATCACATCTCAGTGCAGCCTTGACCTCCTGCGCTCAAGTGATCTTTCCATCATACCCAGCTAATATATATATATGTGTGTGTGTGTGTGTGTGTGTGTGTGTGTGTGTATGTGTGTGTGTGTGTGTGTATATATATATATATTTTTTTTTTTCCCATGGAGACAAAGTCTCACTATGTTGCCTAGGCTGGTCTCAAACTCCAGCCTAGGCAACAGCCATCTTCTAACTTTGACCTACCAATGTGATGGAATTATAGGTGTGAGTCACTAAATCCACCCTTATTTTTTTTTTAACCTATCTGTTTTACAATAGATTTTACCTAGAGACACATTTCCTTTTTTTTTTTTTTCTTTTAAAGATGTGGGGTACAATTCAGGGTTAGGTATACAAACGTTGATCATGCAGGTACCCTTTTTGATGAGATGTGCCCCTCCCTCCCCTGGCAGTTTCCCTCAATGGCCAGTCCCATCCCCCCATCCCCTGGCAGTTTCCCACTACTGCCAATCCCTTTCTTATAGTATTATGATCATTGTTCAAGGTCCTCTTTGAGTGAGAACATATGGTACTCTGTTCTTTGTTTTATGTTTAGGTAGAGGCACATTTTCTAAGCTCTAGGGCAATTTGGGACATTGTGGTATAATTCCATCTATAAAGGTTCTAATGTCACTGTCATCCTAAAAATATGTAAATAATACCCTTCCATACTCCTCCTATATACCACCACTAAAGTTATTTATTTTACTTAATTATTGACAAAAAAATTAACAGTATTTTCCCTCCATTTTAAAAGACATGATTCCATCATTTTCTGGTTAATATTTATGCCATGAAAAATTAGTTGTCTGTCTAATTGTTCTACCTTTATGGATAATTTTCTTTTTCTGTGCAGGTGACTTTGAGTTGTTCCCTGAAGTTTAACCATGACTGTATTTGTGTATGTATGTGTATATATAGTTGAAAATATATATATATATTTGTATTTTTTACTATAATTGGTAAAAAATTATTTTTATTTTTTTGTTTTACCAACTATGGAATATTCTTATTTTTTTTAATATTGCCTCTTCCTCATGATGCTCAACCATCTCATTTTATTCTCTAAGTCTCTTTCTGTGCTTTTAAAAAAATTTTTTTCCCAAATTCAATTTCGTATATTATTGTGCTTCCTCTAGGTAATTTCTTCACATTTATCTTTCAGTTAACCTATTCTCTAACCAGCTACAAATAATCTGCTATTTAATCTAGCCACTGAGCATTTTTCAAAGATTTCTTTCTCTTTTTTTTAGTCAGGGTTTCACTCTAAAACCCAGGCTGGAGTGCAGTGGCACAATCACAGTTCACTGCAGCCTCAATCTCCTAGGCTTAGGCGATCTTTCTGCCTCAACCACTCAAGTAGCTGGGACTACAATCGCATTCCACCATACCAGCTAATTTTTAAAAAATATTTTTGTAAGGACGAGGTCTCACTATGTTCCCTAGGCTAATCTTGAACACTGTGCTCAAGCAGTCATCTTGCCTCAACCTCCCAAAGTACTGGGATTACAAATGTGAACCACCGCACCTGGCTAAAAGACTTTTTTTTTAATTTCTAAAAGTTTCATTTGGTTCTTTTTAGGATCAACCTATTCTGATAGTGTTTTACATGTTTATATTTTTATTTTTTATTTATTTTTTGAGTCAGAGTCTCTCTCTGTCACCTAGGCTGGTGTGCAGTGATATGCTTATGGCCACCGCAGCCTTGACCTGTTGGGCTCAGGCTATCCTTCCATTTCAGCCTCCCAAGTAGCTGGAACCACGGGCATGCGCCACCATATCCAGTTAATTTTTAAAATTTACTATAGAGACGATGTCTTGCCATGTCACCCAGGCTGATCTCGAACCCATAGACTCAGAGAATATTCTTGCCTTCATCTCCCAAAGTGCTGGGATTACAGGTGTGAGGCACTGTGCCCAGTTTATGTTTATATTTTAATCCTTTCTTTTAATGCCTTTTATTATGTAAAACATGCTTATTTTAAAATTTCTACAAGGTAGTTTTGTTATTTGAGAGTTCTTGTAGCCTAATATTTCTATTTTTTATAATTTTGCATGTGATAGATTATTTATCATGCATTTTGTAATTTTTCATTATGAGTTGATCTTCATCAGGGATTATTACACAAATTTTATATAGCCTAGAATGAGAAAACATCCCCCAACAGAGGTGTTTTACCTTATGCCAGTCAATCTAAGTATGTCATCAGGTAACACCCTGTTTTATGTTGGTGTTTTAAAATGAGTATCCTTGGACCAGACTGGTAAGGAAAAAAAAATTTAACTATAATCCCACATGAACAAGGGAGACATTTTTTAACTTGTTGCTGTTGTTGTATGTGTGTGTTTCCTCATGGGTTTTTTAATCCAGACTCTTAGATCTTACAAGGCAATCTCTTCAAAACCAAGGTGACCAGAGCAACATACTTACTCTCTTCTTATTTGTTTCTATTAGTTATTGTTTTTTATTTTCCCATAAAATGTATTTTATTACTTATAAACTTGGCCATACACCTACGACAATGGTTGTTATGTTTTAGTCTATATTTGTGTTTCTAAAAGAGAATTTTTATGTGACATAATTCAAAGTATGACCAGAAGCTGAATTTCTCCATTTTCTTGATAAGATTCACTTAAAATGTCATCCAAGCAACCTGACATATGTATTAATTTTAACATGGAGTATTTGCAATGGTGAATTAATAAGCAACCTTCTTATAGTTAGAGGCAGTGGCTGTGTCCTAATTCAGTTCTGTACAGGACAGTTGTTTAATAAATACTTATTGATTGAATTAAAATATTTTTACTTATAAGCTGCTAGTCTGTTATGGCCACTATTTGTTTCTCTATAGCAAGAAAGTTTTTAAAAATTATTTTAATTTTTTTTTAATATGTGCATGAGTTACTCTAAAGTAATGAACCTAATTCCACAACCATGCATGAAAATTCATGTTGGTACTTCGCCTATAGTCACTTATGAGACAAAGATATGAGACAAAGGCTTAATAATAAAAAAATCACTGAGTCATACCCTTTTGCTGTGATAGGAATATATGGAGATGAAGATTATATTTATAGTTTCTAATTTTAAAATATCCCCTAAGTATATTCTGAAGATTGATTTGTTTTTAAAGACCACCATAACACTTAGATGTAGAAATAAAAAAATTACTCATCTCTCTGGTAAACTGAAGACACTAGAGCAATCCTACATACTTGATTTTCTATCATTTAGGACTAAGATAACTCAGTTGATAGTCAAACAAATAAAATAAATATTTTAAACTCCTTTGTACCTTCACAGAACCTAGGCCTGTTAGTCACTAAGCAAGCTACTGCTTAATTATTTTCTTGCTCTACATGTGTTAAAAATAGGTCTCCATGTTTTAGGCTATGTGGCAAGTGGAATGAGTGATGTTTCTATTTCCCAGGGTTGTGGCAACAGCCCAGCATTTAGATTGCTGCTTCCTTGCCAACAGGATACAAGAGAGCATAAATTTACCACCAAACATGGATGCCAGGGAAACAAGGAAACCCTGAAACCAGTGCCTTAGTCCAAATATATAAATGCATTCTTTGGGCGAGTATAGAAAGGGTTCACTGAAAAAACACCAGAGAGTAGCAAGGAGATATGCAACTTTCAGTAGCTTGTTAAACCACTTTGAGATTCAATTTACCTGTTTTTTTTAAAAAAATTCAATAAAGCCCATTCATTTCAACTTTATTTCCAAAGTCAAAATTTTGAGTCAGGCAAGCCTGGGGCTGAGTTATTGTAATAACTTACTATGTGAGTGAACATAACACAAATCTCTAATAATGGTTTCCCCATCCACTAAATTACACTTTTAGAAAGTTATTCTTAGAAGATTGTTATTATAGGATTAGCAAGGTAATAATGTAAAACAACACAGTGTGTTACAATAGTAAGCAGTCAAATGTGAGCCATAACTGTAATATTAGCAAGTGTTTGAATACTTGTGAGCAAAACTTTGTGCTAGATACTTTGGTGGACATAAAGGTAAATCTGGCATGTATCCTACCTACCAGGAGGTTCGATTCTAACAGAAGAGAAAAGATGAACTATAAGCTCTCTACGAGCAAGGACTCATGTGCCTTGTTCACCTTTACAACCCTAGCAGGCAGAACAGTCTCTGGTATACAGTACATATTCAATAAATACAATAAATATTAGCACTTTCTCACTTAATAGATAGATAAATAGATAGGCAGATAAATATCTCAAAGGGTGTCAAAAATGTATACACATTATTTTAAGAAAGAAAAAACTATTAAAATTGTTATAAAATATACTGATAAGAAAAGACATACACAAGTCAAGTTTGACTTCTGCAATTTCAAGTGGTGCTCAAAGCAGTTGCCGTCAGCATCCAGACACTTCTGATTATGGTGAGCTAAAACTAATACATAGATAACATCTCTTAAAATGTGTATACATTTTTTGGAATGTGTGTGTGTGTGTGTGTGTGTGTGTGTGTGTATTTTACCCAGTAGAAAGTGACAAAAGTGAATAGGAGAAATACAAGAGAAAATAAAATTCAGGACCTTGAAAGCCAATTAAAGAAATAACAATTTCTTATTTGTAAAAGGATGATAACAACCCACATATAGGTTATTGCAAAGCTCAAATAATAATGGTAACCTAAGAGCAGCAAGTGAAGGAGACAGGTTTATAAAAAAAAAAAAAAGACAATGAATTAATCCATCAAAAGTAATGCTTGCCAAGAATCATGAAGCACTTAATGTATGCTAGAGATGCTTCTAAACGTTTCACCTGATTTAACTAATGTAAACCGTGCAATGGCTGTGTGAGACAGGTCTTTTTTAATGCTCATTTTGCAGGAGAGGAAACTGAACTAAAAAGGTTAAATAACATATCCAAGGTCACATAGCAAGTCACAGAAACAGGATTAAGAAAAAGGATCTGGCCAGGTGTGGTGGCTCAAACTTGTAATCCCAGCACTTTGGGAGGCCGAACCCATGGGTTTGAGAACAGCCTGGGCAACTTGGCAAGACCTCATCTCTACGATACATCAAAAAATTAGCCGGGCAGGGTAGCGTGTGCCTGTAGTTCAGGCTACTTGGAAGGCTGAGGCAGAAGGATCGCCTGAGCCCAGCAGGTCAACACTTTGGAAGGCTGAGGCAGAAGGATCGCCTGAACCCAGCAGGTCAACACTTGGGTGGCCTTGAGCATGCCACTGCACTCCAGCCTGGACAATGGAGTGAGACTCCAACTCAAAAAAAAAAAAAAGAAAAGAAAAGAAAAAGAAAAAGAAAATGAGAAAAGGAAGGGACCCTTGTTTGCCAACAAAGTGCAGGCCGTAGCTCAGACTCTCCGTTATTTTATCTTGTTGGAAAATGCTTTGTCCTTTGCAATCAAGACACTCTGAAGTCTACTCTCAGCCTCTGTCTCTCTCTTCCCAGCACCTTCAACACTTTCTACCACAAGCTTAATTTCATTGTTTTGACTGCTTCCTGGGATGAGGAAGGGGAAGAGTGAGCTATAAATATCCCTTCCTAAGTGCCCCCCAAAGTGAAACCACCTGTGGCCTGTGTGAGGTAGAGAGAGAAGCAGTGCCTCAACTGTGGAGAGAGGTTTGCATCCCATCATTCAACAGAGGGTTTTTAAGACCTCCTGCGGGGCTGACTGTGGCAAGGTGGAGTAGAGTAAACAAGCCATAATAAATGGTGTCGTTACAGAATTTTATCATCTACCTGCTTAATTATGTCGGTAAGAACTCAAAAGCAGGTGTTGGCAGATAAAGCATCTTGAGAAAGTCACGCTTTAGGTTCACTGGACCCCAAGCTATACAGTACCTTTTCAGGTTCTGGGGTACTCACGCACTTCTTGGGAATATGCTGTTCGCTCTCATTATATTCCTGGGTATGGAAACACTTGATAAACTGGAAATAGAACAAACATTTCTGTGACCGACTAACATAGAGGAAAAGTAACCATGGGGTTTGGCTTTCTTTTCAACTGGAAGAGCAAGTGCATTTCCACTCTGCAGGTGTCTGGGTGCAGCCTTTTTGTGCATTTTACAAAACAATTTGCCAAGGTTAGAGAGTACATCAGAGACTAGCCTCCTCCACAGCATTCTTTAATCTGCAGCATTAGAAGGCCTGCACAGTGATGATCCAACCAGCTCTTCTGAGGGCTCACTCACCCTGGGCAGGCTATCCTGGAGGTCAACTCTAGGGCAGTACTGACTTAGCAAGAAAGCTATGCTTGCTTTTGCCAAAGAGCGAGGTTTTCTTGAAACACCCACACACGAACTTGGGTGCTCTGGGCGCACACACGCACAGACAACCACAAGGAATTTTTATTTTCTCCAATCCCAATCCAGAGTCAGAAACAGCTGCCAAATGAGTCCCTCTGACAGCACCTCCTACACAAGGAGACGCAGGAGCTGCAAACTGCACTCCACAGGCGTTTTAATTGTGAATCCAGATGCTCTATCCCTTTGGTTCCCGGCTCTGACCTTTCACTTGAAAGTCAATTTTTCAGTCTGCTCTGTGTGTCTGAAGAAATCATCAAAGCCGCCCTGCCGAGGAGCTCCCCATGGGTTTCTCTATACGGCTGCAACATGGCTACACCACACTAGGGGAAGAATGTGGGGGTGGGGGAATAGGGAGAACCCACATCTCCCCTGCCCTCAGGGCTGCTTGGTGCATTCTCTTTGAGGGGAAAGGACCACTGCATCACAGAGGGCTGGATGCTGAGTATCTTTGGGGAGGGAAGGGTGAAGCAGAGACAAGAAAGCCACCCTGATCCATTGCTTCCAACCCCTCCACCACCACCAACTTGCCCAGCAGGAATCCTGGGGACAGGCAGGAGAGAGAAGCTGTTCCCGATGCCCTGTAAACCCACTTATGTCTGATTTGGCGAGTTTCCCATTCTCTGCCAGCATAGCCAAGGGCTCAAGTCTTTAAATAAATGTTTTCTGCAGAAGGCAAGCAAGATGGGTATTATCAGAAAACTGTAAGTGTGAAAACAGCTAGAGAGGTAAAAGGAACTGAATGAAGACAACTCCCTCACCTTAAATTAGGAGACTTATGGACCTACTCTCTAGTTGCTAGAGAGACATTGACTAGACCAGTCCCAATAGCAAAGCTCTGCCAACCCCAGATACTTCAAACTATTTTTCTGGTTCATGTCTACCCAAAGCAGCAGCCTCAATTCTAGAACTTCTATAGTCTACACCATCCACAACTACACCCTGACCACCATCAGACATATACAACCCCCTCTCTACACACACACATGCAAATCACTGTCATCACAACTAAATTATCATTCCTAGATCCCCTTCCAATCCTGTTAAATGACTGACCAATCTGAGAAGCTAATTGTTGTGAAGTGTATGTACTGGAAAAGGGTACTCTGGGAGTCAAACAACCAAGATCATAGCTAAATCTGGCCCTGGTTAGATGTGTGAGCTATGGAACATCCCTTAAAAATTCTTTGCCACTGATTCTTTACAAAAATATAGTGAAAGTCCACTTATGAGTGAGAACTTCACTATATTTTTGTAAAGAATCAGTGGTACAGAATCGATATCCGCCAAGGGAAGGAGGGGCACACCTCATCAATAAGGGTATCTGCACAATGAACATTTGTATACCTAACCCTGAATTGTACCCCACAATTTCAAAATAAAAATTAAAAGAGAAAAAAAATGTAGTGAAGTACCTTTGTTTTGTTTTGTTTTGCTTTGCTTTGCTTAAGTTAGATAATGGGCTCGTGGGCAGCCTTCTTAGCATCCATTGCCCTGGAATCAGCAGTTGATTGGATCTTTTGTTGTTTTTGTGTTGTTCATTTGCTATATGGAGTATTGGGAGAGAGGAGGTGGAAAAGGTGAGCCAATTTCTATTAGCAGTCTAGGGATTTCTGGAAGGAAAGGGACAAGAAACGCACAGCTCGAACTAGGATTCGCAGCTTGGGAAATGATTTGGGGTGGGTGAGAAGGATCCTGATAAAGGTCCAGTAGCAAGGAATAGCTGTAAGACCTACAAATAAAATTTCCTGTAGGAAAAAGAAGAGAATAGTTGTCCGGGCTCAGTACAGTACTTAAAGCAGTGTGGCCCACAGACCAACTGTATTAAAACTATGAATGGAGAATAGAGAAATATATTCAAAAAGAAGATTCCTTTGTACAGCCATTATGGAAAACAGTATGGAGGTCTTTCAAAAAACTAAAAATAGAATGGCTATATGATTCAACAATCACTCTTTTGATATATATCCAAAGGAAATTAATTCAGTATGTAGAAGATATGTCTGCACTTCCATTCTCATTGCAGCATTATTCACAATAACCAAAATATGGAATCAACTTGAGTGTCCCTCAACTGATAAATGGATAAAGAAAATGTGGTATATATACCATGTACTATTCAGCCTTGAGAAAGGTAAATCTTGTTATTTTTTACAACATGAATGAACCTGGAGACATTATGTTAAGTGAAATAACCCAGCCACAGAAAGATAAATACCACATGATCTCACTTACATGTGGAATTTTTAAAAAGTCAAACTCATAGAACAGAAAGTAGAATGGTAATTACCAGAGATTTCAGGGGTAGAAGGATTGAGGACATGCTGCTCAAATAATTGAAAATTTCAGTTATGTAGGAAGAATAAGTTCAAATGATCTGTTATATAACATGGTGACTATAGTTAATAACAATATATTATGCACTGCAACATTGCTAAAAAATAGATTTTAAGTTAGTTTTCTCACCACAAAAAAGGATGTGAGGTAATACTTATGTACACCATAAATATATATAATTTTTGTCAATTAAAAAAGATTTCTTTGCTTCTAGTTATAACAAAGTAACTGGTACCAGACAAGCTCTCTCTAATTTTATAAACAACTATAGAATTAGAACAATACATGTGGCAATTGTTACCAGGCATTGACAACAAGCAGTGAAACATTGTGATCCCCAAGGGAAATAAAAAAAGAAAGCAAGTCCATGTGATATGGCACAAAACTATGGTAAGAACAAGTTCACAATCATAGTGCATTGAGCTGGAATCAAATTAGAGTAGAGTAGTCCCACTGCATTTACAAGCAGATATCATGGCAGGATAATGAAGCACTCATAATCTAAAAAATAGGTCATCAGAATAAAGGGAACTGTTCAAAAGTGAAGGAAACTGTGAGTCCTTGGTTGAAGACTGTGGTAAAGATGCATAGGGAAAAACTAGTTGAGGCTATCAAGAGTGTTAAATTTATTCTAAGACTGCCTCCTTACATATTTTAAGTTCAACCTAGATATTTCTCTACTGCCTTTCACATAGCGAACTGTAACTTAACCGGATGTGCAAACAGACTATTACCTACTCTTGGGACAGTCACTGAGTTTCAGTCAATCAAAGGTGGCCAACTATTAAAACTGGATCCAGATGAGACAAACACAGAGCTGTAACCAATTTGACTATTTCTGTGCCTCACTTCTGTTTTCTGCCATGTCACTTTCTTTTTCCTGTCCATAAATCTTCCACCACTTGGCTGTACAAAAGTCTCTGAGCCCACTCAGGTTTGGGAGGTTGCTCAATTTGCAAATCATTCTTTACTCAATGAAACTTTGTTCAATTTAATTTGTCTTGGGTTTTTCTTTTAACAAGAGAGTGGCTGATATGGGTTTGAGAGTGAAACACAGATAGATGAATGAGCAATAATTAGGGGACACTGGAGTTCTGCTATATCCAGAGGAAAGAAACTCAGTTAATACTTCATTAACATCTTAGGAAACCATGTGAAATAACAGAAAAGTCAGGTCTTAAGAGTTAGAATCCCATTCTAGAATCATTCCTACTCTATGCCTGCCTTAAACATGCTTAAAACTAAGCTTTGACAAAAGCACCAGAGAAGGCAAAGTTTGGAGATTACTTTTCTTCACTGCCAAGTTAGAGGGGCTTGGGAAGCACTTTGGGCTCTCTATAAATCTACCATAACAATAAAACATAAAAACAAAGACTATACTAGTTCGTGGCAAGCAGCTAGTCATTAAACTGCCTACTAAAACAAAGCTCAGCACACTTCAGATTCTCTACTATTATCACTTACTAAGTTGAGTACACCAACATAAATATTGAGGTATGCAAAGAAAAAGATGTGACCCACAATCCAGAAAAAAGTAAGCAATTGATATTTGCCCCAAGATGGCTTAGATGTTAGATATATTGAAATAAGATTTTTAAATAGTTATTGCAAATATCGTCAAGGAAATATGTTCAAGAATTAAAGGAATATACGGTCTTAGTGATATAGGGAATATCAACAAAGGAATGTAACTATAAAATAATCAAGTAAAAATGATTCAACTGAAATAACACTCAAATTAAAATTCAATGGAGATAACAAAAAAATCATGAATTAGAAATGCAGAAAAAGAGAGAAATACCAATTGAAGAAACATAAATAAAAGTTCAAGAACTTATGGAAAATTAAAGCTATTTAATATACATGTATTTGGAGTCCCAGAAGAAAACAAGTAAAAACTTTAAATTTTTCATATTTTTTCAAAAATGTCAACTTACACGGAAGCAAAGGTCAGTCAGACAACAAAAGCAGCACAGAAAATAAAAGCTGAGCTGTCCAATATAACAAAGGTACAATCTGAAATCCTGAAAATGAAGAATTCCCTCCTGGAACTTCAAAGTATTGTGAAAAACCTAAGCAGCAGAACTGACCAGGTAGAGGAAAGATCTTTGAGTTTAAAGATCAAAATATTGAATTAACCCAGTCTGACAAAAACAAGGAGTCAAAACTCAAAAAGAATGCTCAAAGCCTACGAGAGGTGAGGGATTACAAAAAGAGACAAAATTTATGGTTGATTGGCATCACTGAGACAGAAGGTGAAACTGAGAACACCCTGGAACACACCTTCCAAGAGGTCATGCAAGAAAATTTCTCCTATCTTGCTAGAGAAGTGAGCATCCAAATGCAAGAGATCCAGAGAACCCCTGCAAGGTATTACTTGAGACAACCACCCACAAGACACATAGTAATCTGTCTCCACAAGGCAAGCATGAAAGAAAAATGTCTAGAGGCATCCAGAGAGAAGAGACAGACCACCTACTGGGGAAGACTCATCAAATTGCAGCAGACTCCTCAACAGAAATTCTACAAGCCAGAAGGGGCTGGGGGTCCATTTTTAATATTCTTAGAGAAAAACAATTCTAGCCAAGAGTGTTCTAGCCCACCAAGCTAAGCTTCATCAGCAAAAGAGAATTAAAATCCTTCCCAGATATCGGATCCCTAAGAGCATTGCCATCTCCAGACCAGTCCTTAAGAGATGCTTTAGCAACCTGGATGGAATTAGAGTCTATAATAGTGAGTGATCTGTCACAGAAACAAAGAACTGAGTATCACATGTTCTCACTCATAGGTGGACCTTGAACAACTATCATAATACTATAAGAAAAGGATTGACAATAGCAGGAAACTGCAGGGGTGGGGGGGGTGCAGAGGTGGGATTGACAGCAGTGTAAATCTGCCTGGGGAAGGGGGGCCCACCTCATCAACAAGAGTACCTGCACAATGAATATTTGTATACCTAACCCTGAATTGTGCCCCACAATTTTAAAATAAAAAAATTAAAAGTTAAAGAAAAGAGAGATGCTTAAAGTTCCAAGCGCAGAAACAAAAGAATAGTTCTACCCATCACAAAAGCAAAGTTAAGCACAGAGTTAACAGATCATACATATCAATTGCAAAATCAAAAAAAGCAAACTCTTAAGAGTATTATGACAGAGATAAACCCTCACATATCAATAATTACCTTGCTTGTGAATGAACTGAATGTGATACTTGAAAAGCATAGAGTAGCAAACTGGATAAAGAAACATGATCCAACATTCTACTGCCTTCAGGAAACTCATCTCACTGAAAAGCACACCCACAGGTTCCAAGTAAGGGGCTGGAGAGAGATCTTCCAGGCAAATGGAAAACAGAAAAGAGCAGTGGTAGCTATTCTTATATCAAACAAAACAAACTTCAAACCAATAAAAGAACACTGAAGGACATTACATAATGATAAAAGGCTCAATCCACTAGCAAGAAATACTCATCTTAAATATATATCCATCCAACACAGGGGCAGCCAGATTTATAAAACAATTGATTCTTACACTAAGAGAGGACATAGATAACCATACAATCATAGTCAGAGACTTTAACACCCCGATAAGAACCTTAAACAGATCATTGAGGCAAAAAACTAACAAGGAGATCTGGAACCTTAATTCAACACTCAACCAATTGGACCTAATAGACATCTACAGAACACTTCACCCAACAACCACAGAGTAAACATTCTAGTCATAAGCATATGGAACATATGTCAAGATTGATTGCATTCTCAGGCATAAATCAAGCATGAACAAATTTCAAAATGTTAAAATAATACCAAGCATCCTTTCAGACCATGGTGAAATAAAAATAAATATCATCACCAGCAGGAACCTTTCAAAAAACACAAACACATGGAAATCAAACAACATGCTTCTGAATGACTTTTGGGTGAACACAGAAATCAAGACAGAAATAAATATTTTTGGAAATAAATGAAAATAAACAAAACCTTTGGGATCCCATGAAATCATTACTAAGAGGGAAGTATATAACATTATGTACACATGTCAAGAAAATAGAGGAATCACAAATTAACAGTCTAACATCACACCTAAAGAAGCTGAAAAGGCAAGAACAATTAAATCCTAAATATAGTGGGAAAAGTTAAATTACTAAAATAAAGCCACAATTGCAGGAAATAGAAGCCAAAAATATCATAGAAAGGGTCAACAAGGCAAAAAGCTTGAAAGGATAAATAAGATGAACCAACCCAACTCCTAGCCAGATTGACTTAACAAATGAGAGAGAGAGAGAAAGTCCAAATAAACAAAATTAGAAAAAAAGTTGATCTCACAACTAACCCTGGAGAAATTAAAAAGATTATCAGAGATTACTATGAACAAGAAAATCTAGAGGAAATGGAGAATTTCCTGGAATTGTACAACCTCCCAAAGTTGAAACAGAGGGAAACTGAAACCCTATACGGACCAATAACAATTCAAGAAATCATATCATCTCAGTTATAAGAAAAAAACCCTGGGCCAGCTGGTTTCTCAGCTAAATTTTCAAAACATACAAGGAAGAGCTGATGACAATCTTAATACAAGTATTCCAGGCAATTGAGAAGGAAAGAATTCTCCCTAGCTCTTTCTATGAAGCTAGTACCATTCTGATACACAAAATTGGCAGAGATTCAACAAGGAAAAAGAATTACAGGTCAATTTCCCTGATGAACATACATGAAAAAATTCTCAACAAGATTCTAGCAAATTGTTTTCAACAACACATTTTAAGAATCACGCATCATGACCAGGTGAGCTTTATTCCTGGGATGTAGGGCCGATTCAACATTCCTAAGTCTATAAACATAATTCATCTCATTAACAGCTATAAAACCAAGAACCCTGTGATTATCTTGTTGGATGCAGAAAAATCATTTGATAAAATCCAGCATCCCTTCTTGATAAAAACCCTCAAATGCCTAGGCATAAAAGGAACCTTTCTCAAAACAATAAGAGCCATCTATGACAACCCTGCAGGCAACATCATGCTTAATGGGCAAAAGCTGGAAGCATTCCCTGCAAGACCTGGAACAAGACAAGGATGCTCACTCTCACCCCTCCTATTCAACATAGTACTGGAAATCCCATCCAGATCAATCACACCTCCAAGCTTTAAACTTTATTACAAGGCTACAGTAACCAAGAAGACATGGAATTGATACAGGAATACATACATGCACAGACCAATGGAACAGTACAGAGAATCCAAAAAATTAAACTATAGTCTCTCAATCAACTCATCTTTGACAAAGCCATCAAAAACAAACATTGGGTAAAGGAAGTCATATTTAGCAAATGGTGCTGGGAAAACTGGCTAGCCATATGCAGAAGATTGAAACTGGATCCCTACTTAACACATATACAAAAATTAACTCAAAATGGATCAAGGATTAAATGTAAACCTCAAACTATAAGAATCTTAAAAGAAAATGTAGAATACACCATTCTCAACATCAGAGTAAGCAATGAATTCATGGCCAAGTCCTCAAAAACAAATTCAACAAAAGCTAAGACTAACAGGTAGAACCTTATCAATCTGAAAAGTTTTTGCACAGCAAAAGAAACCATCAAGAGAGTAAAGAGACAACCCACAGAATGGGAAAAAAACATTTGCAAGCTATGCATCTGACAAAGGCCTAACATCCAGGATCTACAAGAATCTCAAATACATTGTAAGAAAAAAAAAACTCTATTAAAAAGTGGGCAAAGGACAAAGACAGACACTTCTTAAAGAAAGGCATACGAGTACCCAACAAACACATAAAGAAATGTTCAGCCTCACTAATCATCAGAAATGCAAATCAAAACTACAATGATATCCACCTAACACCAGTTAAGATGACTATCATTGAAAAGTCAAAAAAAAAAAAAAAATAGATGCTGGCATGGCTGTGGAGAAGAAGGAATGCTTCTGCACTATTGATGGGAATGTAAGCTAGTTCAACCTTTGTGGAAAGCAGCGTGGTGATTTCTCAAAGATAAAAATTTAGTTGCCAAACACAAACACTCTAGCAATTCCTCTGCTGGAAATATACCCAGAGGAACATAAATCACTCTACCAAAAAGGTATCACTACACGTGTGTTTATTGCAGCACTATTCATGATAGTAAAAACATTTTGCAGCCCTAAAGAAGAACAAAATCATGGCCTTCACAGCAACATAGATGCATCTGGAGATGATCACACTAAGTGAACTATCACAGAAACAGCTGAATACCTAATGTTCTCACTCATAAGTAGGCCCTGATCACTAGTCATATGAACAAAAGTGTGGGATTGATAAATGCTGGACACTGCTAGGGGAGAGAGGGAGAAAGAGAGGAGGGAAGGAAGCCTGTGGCAACACACTGGGTACCTGTTCCATTATCAGGAGGAGAGAGTGCCAGTTAGAAGCCCAAACTTCACCATGCATCTTCCTTATGTAGTAAGTCCTCACTTGTACCCCATAACATTAAATAAAGTAAAAATAAAAACAAAAATGTCAACTTACAGATCAAGAAACTCAGCAAACTCCAAGTGGACTAAACACAAATAAAACTGCACCTAGCAACATCACAGTCAAGCTATTAAAAATCAAAAATAAGGACAAAAATACTGAAAGCAACCAAAGGAAAGACACTTTATATACAGAGGAACAATGATACAGCTGGCTTCTCATCTGAAACAATGCCAGCCAGAAGATAATGGAATGTTATCTTCAAAATAATGAAAGGGGAAAACCCCAATATTAACATAGACTTCTATAACCAAATTAAAGGATAGTAAAATAATGGCATCTGCAAATAAACAAAAGTTAAGAGAATTTATTTCAAGAAATACCAAAGGATTTTCTTCAGACTGAAGGTAAATGATACCAGATAGAATCCACAGGATGAATTTTTTAAAAAACACCAGAAATAATAAACATGTGGTTACTATAAAATATTCTTTTATTTAAATAACTTCCTTAAAAGAAATTGAAAATTTGAAGCCAAATTAATGGTATTGTAAGGTGATGTTTATAATATGTATAGAAGTACCATTTATGTGGCTAAAATCCAGAAAGTTGACAGTACCAAAATTTCTAGACACATGTTGAGCAACCAAAACTCACCTACATTAATGGTGGAAGTATACAATGGTACAAACTCTTCAAAAATCTGGAAATTTCTTATAAAATTAAAGATACATTTATCTTATGATCCAGAAATTTGAGTTCTACATATTTACTACAGAAAAATCAAAACATATCTTCAAACAAAAGTCATTTCAATAATGTTCATATCAGCTTTATTAATAATGGCAAAAATAAACAAATAAAACAGAATAATCCAAATAACTATCAATAATATAATAGGTTAATAACTTGTGGCATAGTCATATGATGGGAGATTGTTCCGCAATAAAAATAGTGAACTACTAATTTTTACAATATAAACAATTCTCAACAACATTTTGCAGAATGGAAGAAGCCAGATATATGGAGTAGATATCATATAATTCTATTCAAATGAAATTCGAGAAAAAAAAAACTAATTTATTGTGGTAAAAATCAGAATAGCAGATACTTGAAAGTAGGAATTGACTGGGAAGGAAAATTAGTAAAATGTCTAGGGTGTTGAAAATTTTTTCTTTTTTTTGAGTCAGAGCCTTACTCTGTTACCCAGGCTGGAGTGCAGTGGCATGCTCATGGCCACCCCAGCATTGACCTGATAGGCTTAGGCAATCCTTCTACCTCAGCCTTCCATGTAGCTGGAACTACAGGTGTGCAGTTACCACACCCAGCTTTTTTTTTTTTTTTTTTGGTATAGACAAAGTCTCGCCAAGTTGCCCAGACTGGTCTCGAACCCCTGGACTCAGGCAATCCTCTTGTCTCATTCACCCAAAGTGCTGAGATTACAGGTTGAGCCACTGCACCTGGCCATATTTTATTTTAACAGAGGAGTTAATTTCATGGAATATATGCATTTGACAAATCTGTCTGTGAGAGCACTTAAAATCTGTGATTTTACTGTATGTAAATTTACAAATTGTGTTCATTCTTGTGAAAAAATGTAAGTTAGATAATACAATTTTTTGGTTCAGAACCCTGAAATGTCTTTCCATGTCAAAACCAAAGCCTGAATTCTTACAGTGGTTTCAAGGTCCTACAAGTTCTCATTTCCCACTACATCTGATATTCTCCCTATCGTTCACTGTGCAGTTACAATGGCCTTTGCTTAGTTTCTAGAACATCTAGGCATGTTCCTGGCACTCCTCTAAAGACTTTACCCTACTCTATTTTTCTTGATAGTACTTACCACCATTGGTCATAGATTCTTTCTTTCTTTATGACTCATCTCCCACAAAGTGCAAGATATTTTATTTTGTTCATATATAAATCTCCAGAGTAATGCCTGGCGCAACAAATAATTGGTGATGAAAATTTTAAATGAATGAGTCATAGTTTTTTTTCCATTAAAAATTTTGTTTCCTTTATTCTCAATGAGAGCTTTCAGTTCAAGAGGTCTAAGGTGGATTACAATGCTGGGTAGATCTCTGTCTATCTAAAACTATGTATCTATGGCTAAGGCTTCAAATTTCCTATGTTTCTGTTGAGGAGAATTTAAATGTGTCAGAGTACAAAAAAAAAAAAAATCCAAGGTGATAAAACATTTAATCTCCCAAGGGCTTGTGTGGGAAGAAGAGGGTTGGAACATATTGAGGTTACTTGCCAGTTCCAGGAAGTGACTTTACATTATAAAAGTGGAAGACAAATTAGCATACCTTTATCCTGATGAGAAAGGAACTTGTCTTGAATCAAGGTAGTCAGAGTTCATCTAAACAGTCTCCATACAACAGCTAGAATTAACTTCAAGAACAATGTGTCTTGCTGCATGGTGATAATTTCTTTATACTGTCTCTTAAACATGTCCTAAATTTTAAAAAATACCATGTTCTCAGAAAGAAAAGCCCTCTGATACAGAAAGATAGAGGAAGGATAGGCAGATACTACATGGAAAGCATTTGGTGAAAAAAAATGAATGTTGAACCAAGGCAGTAACCAATTCCAACGTGACCAAGTATTTGCTAGTTTTATGACAAAAAGGCTGAATTGAGGTTATCTAAGTGGAATGAGTGGCACTTTGAGCCTTTGCACCACTGCACAAATGATGAAAATTGACTCTGGCTATCTTAAGCAGGGAAAATATTTATTTGGAAGATATTAGATAGCTCTCAAATCAACATGAAGGCTGAAGACCCTGATTCAGAAAATGGATAGGCATCAAGAAAGGTTGGGTAACCCAAAACATAGCTGAGATCACAGCATTGAAACAATTTGATTAAAATGCCAACCTCTGACACAGAGACAGAGAAAAAGGAACACTTCTACACTACTGGTGGGAAAGCAAACTAGTGCAACCTCTTTGAAAGACAGTGTGGCAGTTTCTGAAAGAGCTAGAAATTGACCTTCCATATGACCCATCAATTTCTCTATTGGGAACATACCCAGAGGAACTCAAATCATTCTACAAAAAAGACACCTGCACATGTATGTTTGTTGCAACTCTATTCACAATAGCAAAAACATGGAACCAACCATGCTGCCCATCAAAGTTGGACTGGATTAAAAAAATGTGGTACATATACACAATGGAATATTATGCAGCCATAAAGAAGGACAAACATACGGACTTTGCAGCAACTTGGATGGATTTAGGGTCAATCATACTCAGTGATCTATCACAGAAAAAAAGAATAGAGTCACATTCTCACTCATAAGCAGACCTTGAGCGTTTATCATAATACTATAAGAAAGGATTGGAAGTGGTGGGAAACTACTGCCAGGGGAGGGGGGATGGGATTGGCAGTTGAGGGAAACTGCTAGGGGATGGAGGGGTACACCTCATCAACAAGGGTACATGCATAATCAATGTTTGTACAACTAACCCTGAATTGTACCCCAC